>ML331910.1:0-112142 GCA_005239505.1 Nicotiana paniculata
TCAAAACATACCTGGGTGATGATATCTGGCACAACGGCCTCTATTTTACTATATGAAACACAAGAATGGGTCGGGTATCCCCCTCTTAGGCGCCCTCTACTCACCTGAATACCCTGCTACCACACACGTACTTGAATCCTAGGACAATCTCTCACCCTGGGGCTAACATCTCCACATTGAAAACAATCTCTCCGCCCACATGGCTGTGGAAATATACACAATATGAATCCTCTGAGACCCATGAGTACCTGAAATCCCATGCGAAGCTGGTAATGCAAACTGAACTGGTCGACCAACACAACTTCTACCGTGTTGTACCTTGCCTCCAAAATATGGACCAGTAGATTCCTCCGATCTACGAGGCCTCATTTCCTCCCTAAACTCTCTCCATGATCTCGTCTGTCCTCTTGCTCCCGGTCCCATGTACGCTCTAACCGGGGAGCGATCCCTACTACCTGTTGAAATGAGGCATCCTACTCTAACTCTCGAGTCCCTCTGAATCGAATATCATGCTTGAATCTCCCAAATGACCCTAGAGACTCATCTCCTAACTGAAGCAACCAAGAGAAGTGCATATCTGGCCAACTCACTGAATCTAAAGACATACTCCAATAGTGACATAGTGCCCTGACGCAACTGCTCAAACCCCGCGCGCCGTACATCCCGAAGGAACTGAGGTGCAACCTCTCTCAAAGCATCTCCGAAAGACTGAATCCATGCTAGTGAAGCTATCTCGGCCCTACCCCAACTCATATGTCGCCACCACTGATCAACCCATTACTCTGAACCTGAGACATGACAAAAGCAATCCTGCTCGTCTCCACAATACCCAAAGCACGAAGAATATAGTGACACTCCTCCAGGAAACCCTGGGCACCATTTTCCGCTAATCCACTGAAAGATATAAGGGTGATACCTCCTGTACCTCTCAAGTCCAGGGTATCCTTCCTCCGATGCTACTGCCCTAACCATGGCTGAACTGACACCAGATGTCGTGCTGTCATTACAACGCGTACCTGACCAATGTGATCTCGCTACTATGGAGTGTAGACGGTGGGAGTCTGAACTCCTCCTCTGATCTGTGAAGCAACTGGTGCACTAGAATCAACCCTGCCTGAGTCAATGTACCACTTGTAGTACAGACGTCTCCGTACCGATCCCAATACTCTACTAAACTCGCTTATGACTCGTAGCACCTATGAACCTAGAGCTCTGATACCAACTTGTCACGACCCAAATTTCCCTCCATTTGGTATCGTGATGGCACCTAGTCTTAGGGGCTAGGTAAGCCTAACAGTTACTGAATAACAACAATAATAAAAGAAGGCTAGCAGTCTCAATATAGAATATTAACAGAATGTACAAAGTTTCCCAAAACCGGTAGTACAAGTCATAAGCTCTAAGAATCTTCTACCACTTCTAAGTACATCTGTTTGGAAATAAATACAACAGTGTATGAATAATAAATACAAAAAAGGTGACTCTGACGCCTGCGAACGCAGCAGCAGGTTACCTTGAGCCTCCTCGGCAATCATCCACACATTTACTACAATATATACCTGGATCTGCACACAAAAATGCGCAGAAGTGTAGTATGAGCACATCATAGCTATGCCTAGTAAGTATCAAGACTAACCTCGGTGGAGTAGTGACAAGGACTAGTCAAGACACCACTGGTCTACAAAAGAAATAACATGAATATAGAAATGACCTAATATTAACTAAGGCTTCACGGAATAATTTACGACAATGACAATATAAAGCGGAAGGAAATTACATAAATCAATCGCGAAACAGCACATAAATACACAGAAAGATGGACAACAAAACAAGACGAATCTAACGGAAACAAAATACAATAGAGAACACCAATAACTCAACTCCACGTCGGTTTGTTCACATCGGGCCTTAGCCATTAAAATTCGTAACTGGTAGAAATCTTTAAACAGCAGTTCATATGAAAAACTTCTGCAAATAAAATCATTTTTTGTATGGAAGAGTTTCCTTTGAAAACATACTTTCTCCAAAAGTATATATAAGTATATTTAGTAGAGAGAATTACGTAAAACATAGTTTCTTTCAAAATACCAAACTTCCCAAGGATACTTTCCCAATAAGAGACTTGCAAATATCATTTTAGGAAAGATTAATGCTTTTAAAATATACCTTCGATGTAAAAGTCATTCAAATATAATCATTTCAAAACCATTGCTTTTTTAATAGAACTTTTCCAATAAAATTCCTTGATCAAAATCTCCTCAAGATTTATCCACTGGAACTCAGTCCGTAACTCAGAAATTTTTCATGCAGTACAGTAGGAATACCAAATCTTGCCAATAAATGCAGTAAGAGATCAGTAGGAATATCCAAATTTAGAACAAGGGAATAAAATACAAAGACAAGTGCACGACATCACCCTTCGTGCTTTTACTCTCATCCTCAGCAAAACAAGTGCAGTGAATAGCAAACAGGAACAACGAAAATAATAATGCATAAACACTCGGCACAGAATGTCCCCTTGTGCTTAACCTCACAAACACTCGGTACGGAATGTCCCCTCGTGCAATAAATAAATAAACACTCGGCACGGAATGTCCCCTCGTGCATAACCTCATAAACACTCGGTACAGAATGTCCCCTCGTGCAATAAATAAATAACACTCGGCACGGAATTTCCCCTCATGCAATAAATAAATAAACACTCGGCACGGAATGTCCCCTCGTGCAATAAATAAATAAACACTCGGCACGGAATTTCCCCTCGTGTAATAAATAAATAAACACTCGACACGAAATGTCCCCTCGTGCTAAATAACATAAACAGTAATTTAACAAGGGAAATCAACAACAAGAACCATAAATCACAACATCCGAAAATCAACAATAAGAACCATAAATCACAATAACCGAAAATAAACAACAAGAACCATAACTCACAACATCCCGGCAAGGGAATCAACAATGCAAACAGTATCATTAACAATATAAACAACAATAGAAATCATACCATCCCGAAAAGAGATTCAACAATGAAAACAACATCATCCCGGCAAGGGAAATATCTATAACCAATCTCGCCTAAACAATTAACTTTACGAAATAAAGCTCAGCTCAAACAAGGGCCCAATAATAGGAAACATCAAGAAAACACCAACCATATAAATGTTTATCAACTAGGTTCAAGTAGCACATAAGGGAAAAATCATATAAAGCACAATGTAAGACTCACGTGCATGCTTGACACCAGCGAACGGATATTCTAACTACAGCTAAACAACTATAAAGCCATATAACACTAGTATAGTCAATTTGGCAGTTTTAAGAAGCAAGTATAGCATGAAGATAATAGCGGTAAGATATTCAATTAAGTCAATTAAGATCAAATATAAAACAAAGGAATCCAAAAGAAATTAATTCTAATCTAAGCAGGGAAAGGATGAAATTAACAACAAGGATTCAACCGTAACAATTACAACTCATACACAGGTAACATAAGAACCTACGAATCCTAAAAGGCCAATCTATTAGCAAATAAGTCCGAGTACGCACTCGTCACCTCGTATACACGGACAACAATAAAAAAAGAAGACTCAATCCTAAGGGGTAGTTCCCCCACACAAGGTTAGGCAAGGTACTTACCTCAAAGACGTCAACCCGGTACTAAAAAATAGACTTCTCGGGTAGGAAGGCCTCCGGACTGCACAAAACCAACTAAAACAACTTTAAAATACATCTAAAACATATAAGAAACTATTCCGAATAATAAAGTTTCAATCTTTACAAAATTATATAAATCGACCCAAAAGTCGACCCCGGGCCCACACCTCGGAACGCGACAAATTTTACAAATTCCGGTTACCCATTCTGATACGAGTTCACCCATACTAAATCTATCCAATTATGACATCATTTGTTCTTCCAAAACATGATTTTACATTTTGAAGTTTTCTTTCAAAACCCTCAATTCCCTCAACCCAAAACACAAATTAAATGATAAAAACAAGAACTAATTTATGAAATATAATTAATTACAGTGGAAGAACACTTACCCATTAGATTTGTGTGAAAAACCCATCATAATCGCTAAGATCTGAGCTCTAGTGGTCAAAGTATGATAAAAATGGTGAAACTCTCGATTTTGGATTTTTATAATCTACCCAGGTAATTAATGAATCGCGATCGCGTAGAGATAAAATATTAATGACCCAAAACGTGATATGCGATCGCGAGTAGGATAGTGCGATCGCATAGAAGGCATTATTCCACTGCCCGCTTATACTACACGATCGCAGTACATCGAATGCGATCGCATTGAAGGACTGCGTGATGCCTGAAAGAAAGCAACGCGGTTATACATATGCGAACGCGGAGTATAAAATGTTTTGGGGTATGCGATCGTGAGGCTTTCATTGCGAACATGAAGAAGGAAAGAAATGGGCAGGTCAAAGCCACACTATACAATCGCGATTGTTGCTTTGCGGTCGCATAGAGGAAAACCAGAAGGCAGACTTCAGCAGCGAAAATTTAAGGGGATTTTACCCGGAACCTATCCGAAACCCACCTGAGGCCCCCCGGGACCCCGTCTAAATGCACGAACAAGTCTTATAACCTAACACGGACCCGCTCGAGGTTTAAAACCACATAAGACAACACTAAAACGATGAATCAAACCAATAAAATAATGAAATTCCTCAAAACTTCTTTAAACATAAAATTTTGCATTTTTGACCCGAATCACGTCAAACCAAGTCTGTTTATTACCAAACTTCACAGATAACACATACAAATATCGAAACTGTACCAGGCTCCGGAACCAAGATACGAGCCCGATACCACAGGTTTCCTACGGACCCTACGAGATCGTCAAATCACGGATCCGGGTCTGTTTACCAAAAATGTTGACCAAAGTCAACTTTATTCAAATTTCAACACAAAAATATCATTCTTATCAGCTTTTCACATAAAGGCTTCCCGGCTACATGCCCGGCCTATGCACACAAATCGAGGTGAGATAGACGGAGTTTTTCACGATGTCGGAACATAGAATTAGCTAGAAAAATACGGGATGACCTTTTGGGTCATCACATCATCAGCCACCTCCAATACCAGTCGTCACCACCATAACGAACAACAACAACCTGCACCACTGACCACCTTCACCATCAATCACTTTCACTATCAACTATCATTGCCACCAGTTACTTAAACGACCAATATCTTCTTCACTATCAGTCTATTACTAATCACTTACACTACTAGCCTTACATCAACTTTTTACTGCCAATCATGTCACGATCCAAAATCCAGTACAGATCATGATGGGGCCTAACACCATCATTAGACAAGACAACGGTAATTGATCAATTTAATTACATATTTTATTATTTTTGAAATCATAAATTTTAATATATGAAGGGAATTTACCCTTTTCAAATCAACAGGAACGTACAAAATTTATAGTTTATAAGAGAAATGCAAGGCGATGATAATATACCGAACCGTAAGCATTAACTAGTATATCCCAAAATCCGGTGTCACAAGTGCATGAGCATTTACTAAGGAGTACAATAATAATACAACATCCATCTAGAATGTAAATGAGACATGATAAAATAAATAGTACGATGGAGATTCTGTGGGCTGTGATGCGTAGTCTGAAATATAGCTCACGTAAAGTCTCCTCAACAGCTGCGCCTATGAGGGAAGATGATCACCAAATGAACCTGTCAGATCTTGCACATTTAGTGCAGAAGTGCAGCATGAGTACGTAAATCAATGCGTAACTAGTAAGTATCTAGCTTAACCCCGGAGAAGTAGTAACGAGAGGGTCGACATCAACACTTATTAGTGGTCCAATAAATCAATATGGTAAATCATAAATAAATAAGAAGAACAACCGTAGTAGTGAGGTAAATCTATAACTGACACAATCTTCCAAAATTTCTTTAAACGATATCAATTTCTCATCTAGTTTCCTATCTCAACAGCGTAGAAAATATCCAGTGCAATTATTAAATGAATAAGAAATACCATATAAAATACAAGGCATCAGTGGAAGGAAAATCTCGTAAAATATTCTGAGTGTTGTTGAGGTCGTACGGCCAGATCTCAGAAGGAATATGATACTACCAAGGCGACCGGCCTAATCCCATCATAATGTGTACACTGCCGAGGGTCTAGAGGCACGAATCATAGATGCGTCTATTATACTTTCGAGGCGAACGCACCGCTTCCATGAGAGTGTGGTACATAATACTGCCAAGGCGTTCGACCCGCTCCACAAGAAAGGAAAAGAATTTTTGAATTACGAGACACGAGCTTACGATACAGTATATGAACACAAGGTGAGTATAACCTTTTACTGTTTCTCAAATAACCTACGAACAACTCAAGGTTATAAGGCCCGGCCTAATATATATGTATAAATTTATAAATCAAGTTCCATTGTAATTTTGATTAATTAAGCCAGCAGAATGAGTCCAATAGTTCAAATATTACATGGTAAAGTCCTAAGTCTTGTCTCCCCCCCCCCTTTTCCTCGCCTTTCGGATCAGTCAGGGAATTCGACATTACTGGGACAACTCGTTTCCTTTTGGGAAAGGGATAAGGAATTGAAGAGACGACACCTAATGAGTTAAGGTGCGTTAGGGAACCTACTATAGGTTATTTACAAACACAAATTAGATAACCAGAGATAGGGTAAGGGATTGAAATTACTTTAAAGGGAAGGTGTTAGGCACCCTTCGAAGTCTACAACTGTGGTCCCCGACCCAAATAAAATTTGTGAACAGATAGCATATAAGCAATAAACACATAGGTAAATACATGAAGGTTTTGAGAAGATTTGCAGTCCAAGCACACATATGTAAGGGATTGGGGAGAGGGGGGGAGGGGGGGTCCTAGGTTGTTTATCCTGTACGATCACATCAGTTCAATGCCCGGTAATCACACATCTGAAGAGGGGCTACACGTGGCATTAGCGCATCGGATACCATATCCATGTCTACCCTTCCCACCCCTTAGTGGTTATTAAGAGACTTTATTTAACGACCTCTAGGAGTGCTATTACCCGTCCCTTCTTAATGGTCCTGGAGGAGATTACGACCTCTACCTATAGGTAGTTCTAGGCGGACCCTTAAGATTTAAAAGGAGAAAATACTAGGCGACAGGTAGAACAAATAGGACTTTAGCAGATAAAAATAGGAAAGAAGCAATTAAAAGGCTGAGATTTACCTCCACAAATATTTCATGTAAACAACACGTCTCAAACACAAACAAGGAAAATATTATTAAGCAGGATCCTAAAACATAATGTCTAAGTGAATATCAAAACACAGAAGATATGCAGTTTCAATTTTATAAACCCAGAAGCAGGACCTTTGCCTACTAATTTTAAAACATGTTTCTTTATACAGTAAACACAACCAAGCAGTGTTCCAGCTTTTAAAAAGATTGATTACCTAAGGTTTGTCTAGGCGCGGGATGGTGCATAATAATTACCAGAATTGTTAAAAAAACAGTTCAGAAGTTGTTTTACCTAAAAGCATGTTGTTCTAGGTGATACAATTATGCAGAGATTGTTACTAGTTTTATTAAGAGCAACACGATTAGATGTGACATTGTTTGTACCTTTTCGTGATTCAATAGTTAAACTAGGCGTGGTTAAGCAGATGTAAACGAAAGAGCAGGATATCCAACATGCACATATAAATGCAGGATGGTTAAGACATAATTCAGGATACATAGAATTCCTAAAGGCATGATTTCTAAAATGCACAAAGAGTTACAGGGCGATGGAGACATGATTTTGACTGCACAGAAATAACAACTTTTATGTTAAAGCATGGATGAGATACTGAAAAATAAGACATGAAATCCTAGGAACATGGTATCTAGTGCATGCTTGGCATGGTTTGAATGAACATGCTGGTCCTAAAACATGGATTCTAATGCAAATAGAAACAATGTAAAGCTTAAATCATGATTTCTACCCAATGATGTTAACAGAACTATATGGCTACCCTCCCCACTTCACTAGCCATCCCCAATATCTATTTACAAATAACTATCACAGACCAGCTATAAATTACATTAATTAACTATAGGGAGCCTTGAAAACAGGCCCAGATTTCCAGAACCTCAAGTGCCCAAATGTTTCATAGCCTTTGTCATATCCGGGTGTGTCAGAGTTCCCTAAGGACCTCAAGAGATGCGAGGCAGTTCTCACACCCAGATTTCATAACCATAATTGAGTAAGTGTAGTGTGGAAGGGACAGCCCCAGTGCATCACAGTTCAGAGGAATCTCACAGGACTCCCAAGGCAGTCATACACTGGAGGGGCAGAACCTAAGGACCTAAGAGTAGAATTAGAGTGCTTGACATAGTTTTGAAAAGGGTTTAAATAGGAAAGCAATATTTGAAATAAGGGATTCAGTTATAGTAGTTTTATAAAATAGGAGATTTGTTTAGCAGTAAAACAATTTTGATAAAAGTGTTGAAATCAAACGAACAACAGATCAAACACAGAGCCCAAACAAGTTCAGCAATACTCAAATAACAACCATTAACGCAGGGATAACTAGGGATTGGGGACACATAATACACTTATAATAAACACAATTCTCTTGAGATTAAGGGGTAGCTAATAGTGTGAATAGTGAGGCATGAATTCAGGAGTACTAATTAGAACATAGTCACAAAATCAGAAGTGCGTAGGGGGGTTCATGGGATTGGGAGATGACACAGTATAGGATTTCATAGCAGCAGGGAGGACATAGAAGCACTAAACATGATTGAGCATAGCATCAGGGCACCTTAGGGTAACAAATCAATAAGGAATACCGGAACTAGGCTACTAGTACACAAGCATAAAAAAAAAATTGACTCATATTAAATCAGATTACAAGTTTATAAGAACATGCTAATCCTAAAGAGTTAAGACATAATTAGCGTACTAGATGAAGCAATGATGCAAAGAGGTCAATTGCATGTTTAACAGCTAAACAATAGATAGAAACAAATCAAGAACATGATAAATTGAAGCAGTAAAAGAAACATATTGGTTTTGGGACTTAAATTAAAAATTAGAGCATACCACTAAAGGGACAGTAAACACAACGGTGAAGAGGGAAGGAGAGCACAATAGTTAGCCTTGGCTTGTAGCCGACTAACTCAGAATAATAGTAAGTGACAGAGAAAGAGAGCAGAAAGCTTTGAGTGTAGGAGATAGAGTTTGAACTAATGTGTTCGTCCGTTTAGTGTCAATGAGAGAGAGCATATATAGTAATTTGAAAATGGGTAGGATAAGGTAATAATCAAAGTCAGGTAGTGATTGGGGAATCATAATCAATCAATATAAGTTCAATATAAGTACTCCCTTCAATTAAGGAGTTAACTTTGAACGGTAATAGACATGCAATAAATAAGGAAAGATACCATATGAGTGGAATATAACACAATAAGGAAATAATTTCAGCACAGTACGAGTATAGAACATGTAATTGAGGCTAAGTTTAGAGGATTTTAATTAAGGCAATAACATGAGAATTAATTTGACAGCATAGTCGACCATAAAATAAGGCAAAAAATAAGCTAAGGTCGGAAAATCAGCAGGGAAATCATCATAAGTGATTAGTGAAAGGTATCAATCACAGGGAATCAAGGGTTCAAATAGGAAATAGTACTGATTAGGGGGAATCAACACAAATTGCATAGAATAAACACATGATAAGCAAGGCAGAAGGCAAGAATTATAACCATAATAGTCATGGTAAAGTAAAGATCATATAGAATTAGGTATTCAAACTGGAATATAGTACTGATAAACATAAACCTCTGAGAGTTAGGGAGGTAAGCACATAATAGGAAGAAATAAGCAGAATAAGAAACCCTAGTAAGCGAAATAGGGTGAAAATCACACAAAATTAGGGATTCACATAGAACATAGTATGACTTAACAGAATAGACATGATATAGGGGGAAGAAGCAACAATAGAAAACCCTAATGAACATAATCGGGTATAAATCACAAAATGTTCAGATTAATCGAAGTATATTCATGAGAATCAAAAATGCAAACCAGTTGAAAGAATGAACAGTAAAGACGAACTCAGAACCCAAAGATTAAAGCAAGAAACTTAGGGTTTTCAATATAATAAATCAGATAAAGGAAAAACTTAAATAAATTATTTAAACATAATGAAAATCACAGAATAACACTGAAATTAGAAGAAGAATCGTTTTTGAAAAAGGGTTAAGAAACCCTACTTTGAAGATGAAGAGATGCTTCAGAAAAAAATCGGAAAAAATCTTTAAGAAAGCAGTAAAGATAACTTGAATAGACTCATATCTGTTGCAGATCTAACAAATCCAGTGCTGAAATTAGGGTTTCAGAGATAGAACCCAAAGAGAGTGAGAGAGAGTCGGCTTAGCAACCACATGTTCTAACCAGAGATGGGAAGATCTTACTCAGATGGCCATAGACGGCCTGAGAATGACATGAAAACCATGGGAGGTGAGTGAACCGCCTTCTTGTTCTTTTGAGAACCTCAAGGCAGCAATAACCCGGTGTAGGAAGGAGCTATGGAGGCTGGGATGGTGGTGAGACCACCATAGTTACCGGCAAGTATACGGCCGATGAGAGGTTAGGTTTAGCAGAGAGAGTGTGAGAGATGAGAGAGATGTGTAACGGTGGAGTGAAAGAGAGAAATGAGAGGGAAAGGGGGGGTAGTCTCTAGGGTTAATTAAGGAAAGGGGAGATCAGGGCCGTTGATTAAAATTGATCAACGGTCCAAATTAGACAAGGGATTAGGTTGGGTAGGATAGTGTATTTGGCTTAGGGTATTTGGGCCATTTTTAATCAGACTTAGGTCTGGTTTAATTAGGTTATAAATGAAATGGAAGTGGTTATCTGTTAAATACCTCATGTAAATTAATTAAAACAATTTATAAAAATAGCTGTTAATTATAAAAAAATAATTTCATGCGTATAAAATAATTAAGATGATTCCTTAGTATTTTAAAAATACAAATGATTAATTTATGGATAAAAAATAGTATAAAATCGTACGATTGGGCTATAATTGCAAAGTTATTGCAATTATAGCCAAAAGGTGCCAATTTGGCTAATTATGAAATAATTTGGTCTTAATAGGATCAAAAATAATTAATGAAACCAAGAAATGCGTTCGAACTCATTTGTAATGTATTTATAATTATTTGTTGGCAATAAAATGCTGGATAGATTAATATAAATATAGGGAAATTGTGAAAAAATATCAATTGCTATTGATACATGATTTTGAAGCTATATATGCAAATTTAAAATATTTTGAGGAAAAATTGCATATCAACAGCTGCCCCTCTTTACCCGAAAAGGATGAAAGAGTTTGTCGGGTAAATACATGATGGCCAATTTTGACCGAGCGAAACGGCTTGGGAGAGATTCAGGCCGTACCCTGGCTTCTGAGCTTCCTACATATCCCTGGTTTTACAGGAATCAGGTCGTATGTAGTTCCAGATCCATCGGTGAAGTATACCGGTGAAGTCATCACAATAACGGATGCAACATCTAGGGCTAGATGAATGAACGGTTCTACGGGAGAGGTTAGGTTTGATATAGCTGGGAGAACTGGAGCGGGATCGCTCCTGCGGGGTAGCCGTTTCTTGCCGGTTTACCTACAAATACAACCAATACAGGGGTATACTATGCATAAATTTAAACATTATGCAAGCTCCCGTTAGACTATGAATGTTTTCTTCGGACGGTTAGGGATGACGTCCTCAGACCATGATGTCCTGGGCCATTAATTTTTTGATGAAGTATTCGCAGGCGATGAAATGATATTCTCGGGTCATGATGATGGTGCCTCCGAATGATGATGCCTTTGAATAATGATATGAAAAATTGAGAGAGATCCTCAGGACATGACATGAAGTTCTCGGGCCATGAAGATGGTTCCTCTGAACTATGACGCCTTAGGAAATGTTGGCGATATTTCAGCCCATGATGAAATAACATGATGTCAACAAGACAAAGCTTAGTCTTGCGAAGTGGAGGGCAGAGCTTAGCCCGAAAGAAGAGCAAAGTAGATAATGTTGGAGAGACAGCGCTTAGTCTCGATGAAAAGAATGTAAATCGGAGGTAGAGCTTAGCCTCATGCAGGTATGGAGACAGAGCTTAGTCGCATGCCAATGAAGGCAGATATTAGCCTTGTGTGAATGCGGAGGTAGAGCTTAACCTCATGCAAGGTGGAGACAGAGCTTAGTCTCATGCAAATGAAGGCAGAGATTAGCCTTGTGCGAGTGCAGAGGTAGAGCTGAACCTCATGCAAGGTGGAGACAGAGCTCAGTCTCATGCAAATGAAGGCAGAGATTAGCCTTGTGCGAATGTGGAGGTAGAGCTTAACCTCATGCAAGGTGGAGACAGAGCTTAGTCCCATGCAAGATGCGGGACAGGGCTTAGTCCCATGCAAATGAAGGCAGAGAGTAGCCTTATGAAAAGGGAAGGCAGAGATTAGCCTTATGCAGATGGGGGAGGTAGAGCTTAACCTCATGCATGATGAAGGCAGAGCTTAGTCTTATGCAAGGGGAAGGAAAAATTTAGCCTTATGCCGAAAGTAGAATGAATAGCAGATAGTAGCAGAATTTCTTAGTTGGTAGAAAATTTTGATAACGCGATTGTTATGAGGATTGTGACTTTGCGGAATGTCTATCCTTTGTCCCTGTATCCAAAGAAAAATCATGAGTTTTGTAGATGGGCAAGGTTGATTCGTGTCTCTGTTGGCTTTACTTGTTTCGCTCTTCTTGGTCTGATGATTCTGTTTGCGTCATCGGGGTAGCGTTTGCTAAATAGAGCTGTATTTTGAAACGTGCATGATTTTATAAAGACATAGTAAAAATATATTTTGAGAAATTTAGATGAACCAATGATCGTGACATGGTTTAAGACATTGCAACCACTCATGCTACGGAATTTTGAGGGTCCTCCTCAAAATTTCACCCCAGTTTCCAATTGCGGGGGAAATGAGATCTTTATTGAATTATGAACTAACCCATATGGCTTCCTACGTATCCCCTCTTAAACGGGAATCAGGTCAGGCGTATTTCAATTTACATCATTGAAGAAAAGCATACAAAGTTACACATAATATCATTTGACTGCATCTGAATTGATCAATTTTGGCCAAACTTCTCCATCCATTTCTGCAAGTATGAGAGCTCCTCATGTCAATAATCGGTGAACCATATATGGACCTTGCCAGTTGGGAGAAAAGTTCCCTTTGGCTTCGTATTGATATGGAAAAATCTTATTTAACACCAGTTGCCCCGGTGTGAACTGTCTTGGTTTGACTCTCTTGTTGAAGGCTCTGGACATTCTATTATGATAAAGTTGACCATGACATATTGCATTCATCATTTTCCCGTCTATGAGGGACAACTGCTCATAGCGTCCCTTTATCCATTATGTGTCGGTGAGCTCAGCTTCTTGCGTGATTCTTAAGGAAGGGATCTCCACTTCGGCAGGGATAACAACTCCGTACCATAAACCAGTAAACAAAGAGTTGTCATGGTTGATGTGCGGACTGTGGTGCGGTGTCCCAGTAAGGCAAATGATAATTTTTCATGCCACTAATTGTGCTTTTCTATCATCTTTCTCAATATCTTTTTGATGTTCTTGTTGGCGGCTTCCACAGATCCATTCATCTGTGGTTTATAGGTTGTGGAATTCTTGTGCTTGATTTTGAAAGTGTCGCACATGGATTTCATCAGATCACTGTTGGAATTGGAGCCGTTGTCGGTGATGATTGACTCCGGAACCCCGAACTGACAAATGATACGGTCACAGACAAAGTATGCCACGACTTTCTTAGTCACTGCTTTGTATGATGCCGCTTGGACCCATTTGGTGAAGTAATCAATAGCTACTAGGATGAACCTGTGTCCATTTGAGGCAGTAGGCTCTATCGCTTTAATGACGTCCATTCCCCACGCAGTGAACGGCTAAGGAGATCTTGTTGCATTGAGCTCGTTTGGGATTACCTTTATCATATCTGCATGTACCTGACATTGATAGAATTTTCGGACATATTGGATGCATTCCGTTTCCATGGTCATCCAGAAGTAACCGGCTCTGATTATTTTCTTTGCTAAGACAAAACCATTCATGTGTGGGCCACAGATCCCAGCATGTATCTCGTCAACTAGTCCGGAAGCTTCCTTTGCATCGACACATCTCAATAATCCCAACTCGGGAGTTCTCCTGTATAGGTTTCCTCTACGTAGAAAGAAATTGTTGGACAATCTCCGGAGCGTGCGTTTCCGAGTGTGATTCGCAAGCTCCGGGTACTCTCCCTTTGACAAGTATTCCCTGATGTTATGGAACCATGGTCTTCCGTCTTATTCTTCTTCAATATGGGCACAGTATGCCGGTTGGCTATGGATATTTATTGGAATAGGATCAATGAAGTTCGTATCTGGGTGTTGTATCATGGATGATAGAGTAGCCAATGCATCTGATAACTCGTTCTGAATTCTGGGGACGTGTTGAAATTCTGTCTTTGTGAACCTTTTCCTCAATTCCTGCACATAGTGCAAATATGGCAATATCTTGGAATTCTTGGTAGCCCATTCTCCTTGTACTTGGTGTACTAGCAGATCTGAGTCACCAATTACTAGCAACTCCTGGATATTCATGTCAATGGCCATATTGAGCCTTAAGATGCAGGCCTCACATTCTGCCATATTATTGGTACAGGAAAATCCAAGTTTGGCAGATGCCGGGTAGTGTTGACCTGTTTCCGATATCAGGACAGCTCTAATGCTGACTCCTTTGAAATTGGATGCTCCATCGAAGAACATTCTCCACCCGTCATAGGATTCTGTAATGTCTTCCCCTATGAATGACACTTCATCGGGAAAATACGTTTTCAGGGGTTCGTATTCTCCTCCCATGGGGTTCTCGGCTAGATGATCGGCCAGTGCTTGCCCCTTGACCACTTTCTGAGTCACATAGACAATGTCGAACTCACTCAGCAAGATTTTCCATTTGGCCAGTTTGCCAGTGGGCATTGGCTTCTGAAAGATATATTTCAAGCGATCCATCCTTGATATGAGATACGTTGTGTAGGCACAAAATTAATGCCTCAACTTCTGGGCTACCCAGGTTAGAGCATAGCAGGTACGTTCCAGTAAAGAATACAGTGCCTCGTGTGGAGTGAACTTCTTACTCAGATAATAAATATCATGTTCCTTTCTTCATGTCTCGTCGTGCTTCCTCAGAACTCAGCCAAAAGCTCCATCTAATACCGCAAGGTAGAGTAGCAAGGGTCTACTTGGCTCTGGCGGGACCAAGACTGGTGATGTTGACAAGTATTCCTTGATTCTGTTAAAAGCTTTCTGACAATTATCAGTCCATTCGGTCGCAACATCTTTCTTCATCATCTTGAAGATTAGTTCACATATAACCGTGGAATGGGCTATGAATCGGCTGATATAGTTAAAGCGCCCCAGGAAACTCATCACATCTTTCTTGTTCTTTGATGGTGGTAATTCATGGATGGATTTGACCTTTGCTGGATCCAGTTCTATTCCTCGGCGACTAATAATGAACCCAAGCAATTGCCCTGCAGGAACTCCGAACGCATACTTTGCGGGGTTTAACTTCAAGTTGTACTTTCACAGCTTGTCGAAGAATTTTCTCAAATCTGTTGTATGGTCAGTGGATCTCTTGGACTTGATGATGACGTCATCCACATACACCTCAATTTCTTTATGTATCACATCATGGAAGATAGTGGTCATATCTCTCATATAGGTAGCCCCAGCATTCTTTAAGCCAAATGGCATCATCTTATAATAGTAGACCCCCTACGACATAATAATAGGTGTTTTCTCAACGTCTTCCTCGTCCATCCAAATCTGGTGGTAACCAGCAAAATAATCCATGAACGACTGGAGTTCATGATTTTCACAATTGTCAATCAAGATGTGTATGTTCGGGAAAGGAAAAATCATCCTTCGGACTGGCCCGGTTGAGATCCTGGTAGTCGACACAAACTATGACCTTTCCATCTTTCTTGGGTACTAGCATGATGTTGGCTAACCATGTCGGATATTCTACTACCCTGAGAACCTTGGCGTTGATTTGCTTGGTAACTTCCTCTTTGATTATCAGACTCATACCAGGCTTGAATTTTCTGAGCTTCTGTTTTACCGGCGGGCACATTGGACTGGTTGGTAAATTGCGAGCCACAATGGATGTACTTAGAGCAGTCATGTCATCATACGACCATGCAAATATGTCTTCATACTCTTTCAAGAATTGTGTGTATTCCACTTTCTCTGATGGCGATAGATGAATGCTGATGCGAGTTTCCTTGACAGTTTCTGAATCTCCCAGGTTGACTATCTCGGTTTCGTCCAGATTGGACGTAGGTCTATTTTCAAAATCCTCAACTTCTCTGATAATTTCATCGGTTATGGTATCTTCTTCTTCTGAATCACTATCTTTTTGTTGCGTTGTCTCATTGCATGTCACATCCATTGGTTCATAAAGACAGGAAATAGTAATGTTGTAAGATAAAATAATGAGAGAAAATGATAGTAAATGAATACATATTCGTTGAAACATAAAAGTGATTTTTGAATGTTTTGGAACATTAATGCAAAAACGGAAATCCGGAAAAGGAAATCATTAGCAAAATGAAATAAATAATGCTTGTTCAGCATTGCTACCCCGGGACTCGTCGGGCCTTGGATGGTATGACAGTCCAATTATTGAGAAACGATCCCTTGCTCACAGTTTGGATGGTAGGGCCTTCCTGTTTCTCCTCTTCAACAATAACACAACGGTCCATGTCACCATCTTCTAGGAATAAATCTTTTAAAGCTGCTAGAGTTTCTTCTTCTTCTGACCCCCATATGATATCAGCTTGCCGGAAAGTCTGCTCCAAATGTGGTATAGGCTGTTCCAATGGATAGTAGGGACCACGCCATGGTGGAGACCAGTCTTCGTAATCCTGCCAAGTGTATTTATATCCCAGCCCAAAAGTGGTGCCATGGTGCTTCAACTGTATTGGTTTGGATATCCCCTGAAGATTTTTCCCGAGTCCTCTGCCAGGCTCGTATCCACTCCAGTTCAGTATGCTCTCGATCTTACTGTCCCACCATATGTCTTTCGCCACTGCATTGACCCGTTCAATGTGGTGGTAGGTTTCTCCACCCAGCCTTCTTCTACCTTCAATTACCGGGATGGTCTGGCGACCATAGATAGGATTTCTTCCGTCTCCATGGATGATCACTTCCTGGTGGTTCCATTCAAATTTTACCACCTGATACAATGTTGATGCTACAGCCCCGGCGGCATGTATCCATGGGTGTCCCAACAACAGATTATAGGACGCTGATATGTCTATCACCTGAAATTCAATTTTGAACCATGTAGGTCCCATCTGCAGACAAAGACTGATTTCGCCGATGGTAGACCTCTGAGAACCGTCAAAATCCTTTTCATTCATAGATCCTTCTTTGGTCTCGTGCAGTCCCTTGCCCAATTTCTGGAGTGTTGTCAACGGATAAATATTGAGGTTGGATCCACCGTCAATCAGAATCCTGGTGATGAAGTAGTCCTCATATTGCACAATGATGTGTAGTGCTTTGTTATGACTTAGACCTTCAGGCGGTAGCTCGTCCTCGTGGAAAGTGATCTTGTGACTCTCCAGTACTTGGCCTACCATATTGGGCATTTCTCCACTAGTTATGTTATTTGGCACATATGCTTCGTTCAACACTTTCACCAAAGCATTCCTATGTGTCTCTGAATTCTGCAGCAATGACAGAATGGATATCTGGGCTGAAGTTTTGTTCGGCTGATCGATGACTGAGTATTCCCTAGCCTGCACATTCCTCCAAAGATCATGTGGGCCTGTCTCAATGACGGGTGGCCTGTTGAAAGCATTCTTGCTAGACTCTGCCAAGTGTTCAGGTGTATAGACCCTGTCGGTCTTTTTCATCCCTTATGCAACACCAGCTTCTTCTATCTTGACTTTACCATTCCTTCTTGCTTCAGTCATGTAATCCCAAGGTACAACCTTGTCGTTTAAAGGTGGTGTGGTTGACACTGTCACTGTGATTGGTTCAGCTACTTTCACTTCAAATGGAATTGGTGCCTTAGCAGGAGGCATAACTTAAACCTCGAACGACAAATGAGTGTTTGCAAGTTGTGCCGTTTCAAGCTTGAATGGGAGTGACGCAGTTACCTCGACATTTTTGGATGGCTGAATCTGGACTATGATGGGATTAAGAGTGACTGATGGCTTCTTTGGGTCATCACCTTCTATGATTAACCCGATTGACCCCTCTGGTTCCCAATCTTTATCTATTTCTATCATGTTGACACCCCTATGTAGTCTGGAAGCGGATTGTTGCGAACATTGGGAGCATCTTCTTTTGCCCGGATGACCTTGTTATCAGTCATAGACTGGATCTTATCCTTCAATGAGCGACATTTATCAATTGCATGCCTCTTCATGCCGGAATGATATATACAGGTCTTGTTTGGATTGACCCATTGGGATGGAGTTTTAGGGGTTATAGCAGGGATAAGAGTGACATAACCAGCAGCTTTTAATATTTCATACAATTGGTCGATAGGTTCAGCAATGGCAGTGTATTATTTAGGAGGTCTGCGATCAAAGTTGGGTCGAGGTCTCAGGAAATTTTGGCGAGCAGGGGGTGATTGGAAATGAGATGGCTGAGAGTTATAGGTATGATAAACATGAGCTGGTTCGGAGTATCTGAGGGAATTAGGATGATATGTAGACGGTGGAGATATGTTGATGGAGGTGCTGACTGATAGGTGGGCGAGGGTGCTTGATAGGTGAGTGGGGAAGTTCTGTATACCAACGGGGATTTGGGTCCCTGTGCAACCATTACCGTTCCTGCATCTTTCTTCTTGGATATACCACCAGACTGCAAGGCTTTGTTGGTGGCCTGTAGGGCCTCAAAGTTAGTGACCATTCCACTCTTGATACCTTCTTCAATTCTTTCGCCCAGCTTGATGATGTCAGAGAATTTGTTGTTTTCAATCACCATTATCCTCTCATAATACTGCGGGTCTTGTGCTCGGACGAAGAATTTATTCATTTGTTCTTCCTCTAGGGCAGTCCTGACCTTGGCTACTTCAGGTCTCCAGCGAGTGGCATACTCACGAAAAGTTTCTGTGGGCTTCTTTTTAAGGTTCTGGATGTAGAACACGTGTAGTGCATTCTTCGTATTGAACCTGAATCGGTCCATGAAGTCTGATGCCATACTTACCCAGTCAGAACACTTCTTAGAGTTTTGGCTGATGTACCAAGATAAAGCATCTCCTGTGAGGCTCCTCATGATAATTTCATGCGAATCTTCTCGTCTCTCCCTACTCCAACCAATGTATCACAATAGGTCCTCAAATGGACCCTGGGATCACCATTACCATCGAACATTTCTAACTTAGGAGGTTTGTAACCCTCCGGTAGTTCAACATCGGGCTGTATGCAGAGATCTTCGTAGTTTAACCCTTCGACTCCCTTGCTTCCTTCAACGCCCTGAACTCGACTAGTCAGCCGCTTGAGTTCCTCGGCCAAATTCTTAATGACCATATCCTTCTCACTGGATTCAGGTGTGTAATCAATGTGTTGGGTAGAGTTAGGTAGAGTTTCCACGTATATGGGGTTGTTCTGATGACCTGGTATTTGAGGGTAGAGGTGGTCACTTATGAAGTCTTGTGGCTCAGGGATAATTAGCGGAGTATTTATTGGAGCGTGTAAAGTGTTGTGCTGGTGCTGTGGTGGGATAATTTGTTTTTTTGGTGGAGTTGTATGTTGATGAGTTATGGGAGGCTTCTTTTTGTTTGGGGTGATCTGAGGAGGTATGGGATTTTGAATGACATCTGGGACACTGAGTGAGAAGGATAAATTTTCCAAGTTCCGGATATGCTCAAGCTCCCCTTGGAGTTTCAACAACCTTTGCTCGAGTTGTGACATAGCATCATTCTGAACCTAAGTACCTTGATTGTCCAGAGCTTCTAATCGTTCCACTAGCGTTATGTTTTCTTGTCTGATGTTGCCCAAATCTTCCATTTTGCCTTTGCCTTTGCCTTTAAGTGGACTAGGAGAAGGAGGAGGTGGAGGGCCCTGGATCTTGTGTGATATGATTATGATGCCAAAATGCACGAACCAGCCTTTGGGGAGGGGAATAATCAAAAGAGAAACAAAAACAAAAAACTAAAGGTAGCCAAGTCAGTGAGGATCATGAGAAAATATTGCAGTATTTAAACACATAGTGCAGGAATAAAAGCGTGTCCTAATTTGGGAGCCTCGTTGTGCCATAGGTAGGCCCAGAGACAAGTTGATTTTGGAGAACTTAGATGAAAAAAGGCCTCATTTCATTAATGTAAAATAGATGAGTCCAAAACGACACTAAAATAATGAGCAGGATATAAAGTCACCAATGGCACTTGGCCTTGTTACATTGGTAAAAGCAACGAAAAGGAAACCTAGACTACTTAGTCCCCGAAGGGCCTTCCCCAGGCTTGGTCTTCTTGGTTTTGTCAATCAGGTTCCCCAGGTCGTGCATGCCCAACAACAGGTATACCCTTGCTAGATTCCCTCCTTCGTTTCCCTCAGCATTCTGGCAGTCGACGACCGTTTTTCTTATCTTTGCTTCTAGCTCCATCAGACCATGCTCCAAATATTCCAACCTTTCACTAGATTTGATGGCCCTTTCCTTCCACTCATCGATCAGTTCCATATTAGTCTTGTGTTGCTCTAGATTCTCGCCTCGGACTCACGAATACTTTTGCGTAGTTTATTGCATTTCAACTGAGCCTCAGCCGCTTCATCTGTGACCCTTTTTCTGCTGATTCCTAGCTCAACTATCGCTGTTATGCTGTCTTCCTACCATGATATGGTAAAAGCGTACATGCCCTGTGTGGTATCTTTCGGGCTCGATGGTGTCCTTTTCTACAATAACCTTGAGATGCCACAGATGCTGAGCTTCACATTTGTATGGGATATCGTCGTCCTGAAAATCTGCCATGTAGTGACTCATTTTGAAGACTCGCGGTATAACTTGCTTTCTATCGGCCTGTCCCATGACCCTGATGGGAACATAGGGATATATGCCCCTTAAACCAATCAACACCAAGTGCGGAGCGTCCCTCGATCTGATGATGAATTCATTGGTAGGGAACTATTCGAACATCCATTGAACCTGGTCTTCGGTCAAATTATCTAAAAACTATGCCCATTCTGTAGCAATTTTCGATTGAGAAAACCTATCAGGGATGTCGGTCATCCTCTTAGGGTGGTGTAAGGCTATATGATCATTCCACACCCTTCGTGGAAATTTTCGATGATATTGGCCTCTCTGGAGATGCTGCAATAACCAAACCTGTAGTAGCAGATTACAACCCTCAAAGTGTTTGGCCCCCTTCTGGAAGTGGTCCAAGGATCGGTGTATGTCTACTATGATCATATGAACAATGGTATATGTTTTCCTTTCGATCCCTTCCATTAAGGTTTTTGCTACCATAGCCAGTCTAGTGTGAACCCGGTATCCTTTTCTTGGAAACACCATCAGACCCAGGAAGAAAACGACGAACACAAAAACCCTTCGGTGAATGTGACCCAAGGAAGTAATAGAGAACTCGTCGTGGAAGATACGATAGGATTCGCTATGGCCGTATCGTTCATAGAGGTAGTCAAAAGGTATGTAGGACTCTGTCAGGCACTCTAAACCACTGTTCTTCTTCAAATCCATCATTTTCAGGAACCCCCTAGCGGCATGGTTTTCCGATACCAACAAATCTGGACTGTCCCAAGGTAATCCTGCAAAGCCCCCTATCTCCTCCAACAGGGGGGGTCATTTATATGTTGCCAAAACGGAACACATACCTTTCTATGCCCCAGAACATAGTGGCCGCTTCGATCAACATGTTGTTTGATTGAATATCCAGTAAAGAGGGAAAGTTCCCGAGGACCCTCTTCACATGTTCTTTGTCACTGGGCGAGAAATCTTCCCACCAATCTAGAAATAGTGGTGGTATTCTTTGGACCATGCCGAACCTAGGGACTTCATGCCTCATTTTATGCAAAATAGATAGGTTAGAATGCATGCATTTAGTTCTCCAAATAAATGCACAGAACGTGACTGCGTCTGTTGGGATTATGAAAAACCCGGTGGACTTTTGGATAAGGCTGTCTTAAAGGGCTATCGTGCGGACGACGCATTAACTCGGCTAGGTTTGACCGTGATTCATGTACAATATAATAGAGTAAGTTTCTATGGGGTTTTAGACTGGTACCCTCAAGCGGACAAATTGAGGGGGAAAGGCACGGAACCGTCGACTGCACCACTGATCGACTAATTTTACCGCAAATAAGCCTTTTCGAATTTATGGGTGATATAAAATGGAAGGGCGCAAACACTCATCAAGCATTGCTATAGGATTTGTATAGGCACGAGTGGAATATGATGTTGAGCATGATTTATGCAACAATAAATGAGCAATAAAAGCATGTTGTCATGTATTTGCACATTATGAAAGAGGTAAATACAACAGTTATAATTGAAAAAGTAGTTACAAAGGAAAACAAAAAGAAACATGTCAGTTTTGATTCTGAAAGGAACAAGTACTTGAAAGAGATAAACAATTAATTGCACATAAAGGGGGAAAGGGAAAGGTCACAAGTATTAACAAAGTAAAGACAAGTTCACAAAGTAGTTTGAAATGGTAAAAGCCTATACATATCCCCAGCAGAGTCGCCATGCTGTCGCGCCCCCCTCTTTCCTCCTATTTCGGATCGGTCGAGGAATTCGACATTATTGGGACAACTTGTTTCCTTTTGGGAAAGGGATAAGGAATTGAAGAGTTGCCACCTAACGAGTTAAGGTGCATCAGGGCACCTACTAAAGGTTATTTACAAACACATATTAGATAACCAGAGATAGGGTAAGGGCTTGAAATTACTTCAAGGGAAAGGTGTTAGGCACCCCTCGAAGTCCAATGGTCCCCGACCCAAACAAACTTTGTGAATAGATAGCATATAAGCAATAAACACATAGGTAAATAGATTAAGGTTTTGAGAAGATTTGCAGTCCAAGAACACATATGTAAGGGATAGGGGGTCCTAGGTTGTTTATCCTATAGGATCACATCAGTACAATGCCCGGTAATCACTCATCAGAAAAGGGGCTACATGTGGCATTAGAGCATCGGATATCATATACATGTCTACCCTTCCCACCCCTTAGTGGTTATTAATAGAGTTTATTTAACGACCTCTAGGCGTGTTGTTACCCATCCCTTATTAATGGTCCTGGAGGAGATTAGGACGTCTACCTATAGGTAATTCTAGACAGACCCTTAAGGTTTAAAAGGAGAAAATACTAGGCGACGGGCAGGAACAAATATGACATTAGCAGATAAAAATAGGAAAGAAGCAATTAAAAGGCTCAGGTTTACCTCCACAAATATTGCATGTAAAAAGCACGTCTCAAACACAAAAAAAGGGCAGTATTATTAAGCAGGATCCTAAAACATGATGTATAAGTGAATATTAAAACACATAAGATATGCAGTTTCAATTTTATAAAGTCATAAGCAGGACCTAATCAATTTGCCTACTGATGTTAAAACATGTGTCTTTAAACAATAAACACAACCAAGCAGCGTTCTAGCTTTTAAAGAGATTGATTACCTAAGGCTTTCCTAGGCGTGAGATTGTGCATAATAATTACCAGAATTGTTAAAAAACAGTTCAGAAGTTGTTTTACCTAAAAGCATATTATTCTAGGTGATACGATTATGTAGAGATTATTACTAGTTTTATTAAGAGCAAGACGATTAGATATGACATTGTTTCTACCTTTTCGTGAGTCAGTAATTAAACTAGGCGTGGTTAAGTATATGTAAACGAAATCCTAGAGCACGATATCTAATATGCACATATAAATGCAGGATGGTTAATACATAATTTCACAATACACAGAATTCCTAAAGGCATGATTTCTAAAATGCACAAAGAGTTACAGGGTGATGGAGACATGATTTTGAATGCACAGGAGTAACAACTTTTATGTTAACGTTGTTTATTGTTCTAGGAACAGGATTTCTAAGAGATAAACATAAAGCATGGATGAGATGCTGAAACAGTAGACATGGAATCCAAGGAACATTGTATCTAGTGCATGCTTGGCATGGTTTGAATGAACATGCTGGTCCTAAAACATGGACTCTAATCCAGATAGAAACAAATGTAAATCTTAAAATATGATTTCTACTCGATGATGTTAACAGAACAATATGGCTACCCTTCCCACTTCACTAGCAATCCCCAATATCTGTTTACAAATAATTATTACAGACCAGCTGAGTAAATTACATAAATAGATAAAGGAAAAGAAGAAGTTAAACTATAGGGAGCCTGAAAAACAAGACCAGATTCCAGAACCTCAAGTGCCCAAATATTTCAAAGCCTTTCTCATATCAGGGTGTGTCAGAGTTCCCCAAGGACCTCAAAGGATCTCGGGCAGTGCTCACACCCAGATTTCATAACCATAATTGAGTAAGTGCAGTGCGGAAGGGCCAGCCCCAGTGCATTAGAGTTCAGAGGGATCTCACAGGAATCCCAAGGCAGTCATACACTGGAGGGGCAGAACCTAAGGACCTAAGAGTAGAGTGAGAGTGCTTGACATAGTTTTGAAAAGGGTTTAAATAGGAAAGCATTATTTTAAAGAAGGGATTCAGTTACAGTTGTTTTATAAAATAGAAGAGTGTTTTAGCAGTAAAACAATTTTGATAACAGTAGTGAAATCAAATGAACAACATATCAAACACATAGCCCAAACAGGTTCAGCAATACTCGAATAACAACCCTTCACGCAGGGATGATGGGGGACGGGGGACACATAGTACACATATAATAAACACAAGTCTCTTACAATTAAGGGGTAGCTAATAGTGTGAATAGTGAGACATGAATTCAGGAGTGCTAATTAGAACATAGTCACAGAATCAGAAGTGCTTAGAGGGGTTCATGGGATAGGGAGATGACATAGTATAGGATTTCATAGCAGCAGGGAGGACATAGAAGCACTAAATATGATTGAGCATAGCATCAGGGCAACTTAGGGTAACAAATCAATAAGGCATACCAGAGCTAGGCTACTAGTACACAAGCATCAAAACAAAATTAAGTCATATTGAATCAGATTACATGTTTATAAGAACATGCTAATCCTAAAGAGTTAAGACATAATTAACGTACTAGATGAAGCAATGATGCAAAGAGGTCATGTGCATTTTGAACAACAAAACAATAGATAGAAATAGATCAAGAACATGATAAACTGAAGTAGTAAAAGAAACATATTGGTTTTGGGACTTGAAATAAAAATCAGAGCATACCAGTAAAGGGACAGTAAACCCAAAGGTGCAGAGGGCAGGAGAGCACAATAGTTAGCCTTGGTTTGTAGCAGGCTAACTCAGAACAATAGTAAGTGACACAGAAAGAGAGCAGAAAGCTTTGAGTGTATGAGATAGAGTTTTAACTAATGTGTTCATCCGTTTAGTATCAATGAGAGAGAGCATATATAGTAATTTGAAACTGGGTAGGATAAGTAATAATCAAAGTCAGGCAGTGATTGGGGAATAAGAATCAATCAACATAGGATCAATATAAGTACTCCCTTCAATTGAGGAGTTAACTTTGAACGGTAATAGATATGCAATAAATAAGGAAAGATACCATATGACTGGAATATAACACAATATGGAAATAGTTTCAGCACTGTACCAGTATAGAACATGTAATTGAGGCTAGGTCCAGAGGATTCTAATTAAGGAAATAACATTAGAATTAATTTGACAGCATAGTCGACCATAAAATAAGGCAAGAAATAAGCTAAGGTCAGAAAATCAGGACGGAAAACATCATAAGGGATTAGTGAAAGGTATCAATCACAGGGAATCAAGGGTTCAAAAAGGAAATAGTACTGATTAGGAGGAATCAACACAAATTGCATAAAATAAACACATGATAAGCAAGGCAGAAGGCAAGAATTAGAACCTTAATAGACATGGTAAATCAAAGATCATATAGAACTAGGGATTCAAATTGGAATATTGTACTGATAAACATAAACCTCTGAGAGTTAGCGAGGTAAGCACACTATAGGCAGAATCAGAAACCCTAGTAAGCCAAATAGGGTGAAAATCACACAAAATTAGGGATTCACATAGAACATAGTATGACTTAAAAGAATAGACATGATATAGGCGGAAGAAGCAACAATCGGAAATCCTAATGAACATAATAGGGTAGAAATCACAAAATACTCAAATTAATCGAAGGAGATTCATGAGAATCAAACTTGCAAACCAGTTGAAAGAACGAACAGTAAAGACGAACTCAGAACCCAAAGATTAAACCAAGAAACTTAGGGTTTTCAACATAATAAATCAGATAAAAGAAAAACTTAAATAAATTATTTAAACATAATGAAAATCACAGAATAACATTGAATCCGAAGAAGAATCGTTTTCGAAAAAGGGTTAAGAAACCCTAGTTTGAAGATGAAGAGATGCTTCAGAAAAAAATCGGAAAAATCTGTAAGAAAACAGTAAAGATAACTTGAATAGACTCATATCTGTTGCAGATCTAAGAAATCCAGTGCTGAAATTAGGGTTTCAGAGATAGAACCCAAAGAGAGTGAGAGAGAGTCGGCTTAGCAACCACATGCTCTAACCGGAGATGGGAGGATCTTACTCAGATGGCCTTGGACGCCCTGAGAATGACAGAAAACCATGGGAGGTGAGTGAACCGCCTTCTGGATCCTTTGAGGACCTCAAGGCAGCAATAACGCGGTGTAGGAAGGAGCCATGGAGGCTGGGATGGTTGTGAGACCACCATATACCGGCAAGTCGACGACCGGTGAGAGGTTAGGTTTAGCAGAGAGAGTTTGCGAGATGAGAGAGATGTGTAACGGTAGAGTGAAAGAGTGAAATGAGAGGGGAAATGGGGGTAGTCTCTAGGGTTAATTAAGGAAAGGGTTGATCTAGACCGTTGATTAAAATTGATCAACGGTCCAAATTAGACAAGGGATTGGGTCGGGTAGGATAGTGTATTGGGCTTGGGGTATTTGTGCCATTTTTAATCAGACTTGGGTCTGGTTAATTAAGTTATAAATGAAATGGAAGTGGTTATATGGTAAATACCTCATGTAAATTAATTAAAACAATTTATAAAAATAGCTGTTAATTATAAAAAATAAATTTCATGCGTAGAAAATAATTAAGATAATTACTTAGTATTTTAAAAATACCAATGATTAATTTCAGGATAAAAATAGTATAAAATCATACGATTGGGCTATAATTGCAAAGTTATTGCAATTACAGCCAAAATATGCCAATTTGGATAATTATATAATAATTTGGTCTTCATACGACAAAAAATAATTAATGAAACCAAGAAATTCTTTTGAAATCATTTGTAATGTAATTTTATAATTATTTATTGGCAATAAAATGTTGGATAGATTAATAAAAATATAGGGAAATTGTGAAAAAATATCAATTGCTATAGATATATGATTTTGAAGTTATATATGCAAATTTGAAATATTTTGAGGAAAAATTGGGTATCAACAAGTCTACCCGGACATAAACATGCTTTAGCTACGTAAAGACTCTCGTCACCTCGTACGTATTTAGCACCCAACACTAATAGCACATAACAATTACATCACCTAGGGGGGTACTTTCCTCCTCACAAAGTTAAACAGGAGACTTACCTCGAGCCGAAGTTCCATTACCGGCTCCAACGCCACTATATCACCTCAAACCAATGTTCGTCGCTCCAAAACTAGTCAAACAGTGTGCAAACCAATAAGAATATACTCTAATACCCCTAATTAATCAATTTATAACAATTCTCAACTCTGCTTGAAAAGTCAATAAAGTCAACCCTCAGGCCCACCTGGCCAGATTCCACAGAATTTTGAAGATAAACATTACCCATAACATTACAAACTCAAATATATAATTTATTCCCCATTCCATATCCAATTTTGTGCTCAAAGTCCAAAATTACCAAATTCTAGGTTTTCCACCAAAATCCTAAATTTCTACAAATTTCCATATTTAAATCCTTGTACAACATGTAGTTAACTAACAATATGCGGGAATTACTTACCTTGCAATAGATGATGAAAATATTCCCTTGAAGCTCTCAAAAAATTGCCCAAACCAAGAGAGAAATGAACAAAATACTGACTTAAAACCATTCTGCCCAAGCCAGTCCTCATAGCGATCACAGAATCTCCTTCGCGATCGTGAAGGATTAAACAACAGCCTCCATAATATTCCTCTATGCGTTCACGGCCTCCTCGTCGCGTTCACGAAGCCTTAAGACCCCTGCCCCTTCGCGTTCGTGGGCCACGAGCCGATTTCGCGAAGGCTAAACTGCTCCAGGCCCAGCTCCTTTTTCCTTCTACGCGTTTGCGACCTCCCTGCCGCATTCCCGTAGGTTGCCTCAGTTTCCCCTCTGTGTTCGCGACCACTGATTCGCGTTCGGGATGCACAAATCACTCTCCAGCTCCAGCTTCTCTTCGCGATCGCGATCGCGTTCCTTCAACTGCGATTGCGATGCTTACCAAAAACACCAGGAACCGGCAATATCAAAACACCCAAACTTAGTCTGAAACCACCCCGAATCACACCTGAGGCCCCTGGGACCCCGTTCAATCACACCAAAAAGTCCCAATACCTTATACAAACTTATGCAAAGTCTCAAAACGCCACAAATAACATCAAAGGCATGAATCAACGATCAAATTCTTTCTTTCGACTTTCAAACTTCCAAAGATCGACGAACACATCAGAATCATATCAAAACATTCTGAAATGACGCCAAACATTACGCACAAGTCGCAAATCACAAAAAAAAACTATTTCAAGGCTCCGAACCCCAAATGGACATCGATAACATAAAAATTCACTTCAAGCCAAACTTAGGAAATTCTAAAACCTTCAAAATGCCAACTTTCCACAATAGTATCGAAATGCTCCTGGGCAACCCGATACTCAACCCGAACATATGCCCAAGTCCGAGACCATCATACGAACCATTGGAACCTTCAAATCCCGATGAGGCTGTTTACTCAGTAGTCAACCTTAGTCAATTCTTCAAACTTAAAGCGTCCGAAATTAGAATTTTCCATTTGAATCAACTCTGAACTTATCGAAATTCGATTCCGACTACGCGTACAATCATAAAACATGAAGTGAAGCTACTCAAGGCCTCAAACTGCGGAGCGATGCGCTAGATCTCAAAACAACCGGTCGGATCGTCACATTCTCCCCTACTTAAACATATGTTCATCCTCGAACGTGCTAAGAATTGCTCCGGAGTTGCCCCGAAATCACTATTTGACACCTTGCACGCCTACCTGTGCCACCATATTCATGTGAGCACATTAGCTCGATCCATACTGAAGATCCTCCCTTTTATTTAGTCAATAAGCCTTAGAACCAAATTCCAACCTCCAAATTTCTCTACAAAACCTGATTCTAACAAACGAACACCGTATCAATCACTACACACTGTACCAAAATAAAAGGGACCGCATAACTCATTTTCCCAACGCACCGCATAACTCATTTTCCCAAGGCAAACTCCTCCAAGAACAAGAGCTCCAAATTTCACGAACGAGGTGCCCGTAATACACCTCATAAGACATATAAGCTCTGTTCCAACTCTCGCAATACTGCCACGACAGAAGAGAAGTGTGGAAACACATAACCACCTGCCGAATCAACAAATCATGGAGTCTCTCCCCGTGACAAGAACCATTACCTCATTCTTAACTCAATAACGATTTTTGCTCTTTAATACACCCTACGTAACTCTGATCGCATTGATCCTAGGTCCAATAGCCTCGTCTCACCTAGTAGAAGTTCCTCAGGAAATAAGCCACCTCAAACAGTGTCCAAGATTTTATACGACGACATCAATGCGCCAACAAGATACAACTTGAATATGACACATAAAAAGAACGAACTCTGGAAAAGAACTACCCTGCCCACGTAACAAATAAAACGGTCGAACAGACGCTACGAATCTTTCTCAGAGAATGAAAAACATAAATACACAAGAATAGATATAGGGAACCGTACTCAACATCTCATTGTTGTGGCATGCAACGTGATCCACACATGATACCGTTGCAGCGTGCAACCTGATCCAAACATGATACGCGTTGCAGTGTGCTACCTGATCTAAACAACATACCCATGGCAGCGTGCCACCCGATCCACACATAACAATAAATAAGGAAGTACCCATCAAGCCATAATTCTTATACCTATGAAATACCCGAATATCGATCACAAGCGTGCCAAGTGCAAAAATACAACTCTGGGGAGACATATAGTGCCATATTCTAGAAACCCAATCACAATTAAGGTGCGATAAATGACCTGCATCTCGAGAGCCATCCTGCTAATATAACAACACAAGCTACATGGGACTACAATGCATGCGTGAATAATCAAGCCTTCTCACAAACCACATGGAATAATAGAGTATTACATGGAATAGCTGACGACAGGAATAACATCCAATGCCCGATGACTCCTCCGTAAGCAATGCTATGCTGAATGAACACATTCGACCTGATGTAGAGCACATTTACATTAGACCTACCAATGGATCTCAAACCAGTTCTGATCATACCATACTGGGCATACACCCTTTCAATGATCCACAATGGCCCTATTCCTAACACACGAGCAGCCGTCCAATCTGACCCAACTCCCACAGTTCAAAGGAATAGAGCGCCTTCCAGGCATAAACTCTCTCATTAATGATAGTACCATAATCTCCATGCTTGGTTTCAATCCTTAACAATCAAGTGACTAACATGTCACACATATACTAATTTCCCTGTAGGATACGCTCCCACGACCTTCCGCACCAGGTAGAAAAGTCTGCACCTCCATACCACCAACCGTACTAATTTTGTAAAGCCTACCAAGAGTCCACAAATCAATACACGATGTCTCTCACCCAGGACACCGTTCTCAGGCGACACTAGGATAATGACAGCTTCCTCTAAATATCTAAACTTTCCCCATCCATCCGAGCTCGTGACGTTCTTATCAACACCGAGCCGCAACCTTGATACTTAACTCCCAATTCCCATGTCGCTCACTGCACCTATCATGCCGCTACGCGAGAGTACAAGAATTCAACATAGCCCCTGAACTACTAGTAGAATAAGCACTCCATTGGCTAGGAGCCTTTAACTTAACTCATTTCAGAAGAACCATTGCAACACACAATTGTATCCCCAACCAAAGAAAATACAAACCTCAAGTCGTGGTCTAACCCGTCATAACTTTTTCGAGATCCATTTACACATAACAACGCCATTATAGTCATATACCTCAAGATCAATAAAAGTACGTGGTTGTCAATCCCCTACGTACTTCCACGAGTCACATGTATAGCTTACATACCGAAGGAACTGATCATTTCCACAATCACGCTGATTCAAACCATTACTAACTGACCCAACTTCTCCCAATTTACTCTTGACTTGCCTTAGAATTAATAATAGCTCCATTCAAAAACATAATGAACTCGATTAGCACTCATCCTGAATGACCCTAATCACGAGACGATATCGTCTCCATACTCATGAACCATATCATACCCTCTTTAGGCGCACAATAGCATCTCAAATTGGTACATCCATTGTGAAAGATCTCCTACGAATGCGAAGTAGCTTCTCCCATTTCTCTAGTATTTCCCCATAGATCCAATGATAACATAGGAATTTCCCCAAGTATTCCTCACACTCTGCTACAAAATCCCGGTTTTTAGTCACATAATGGACCCCAAAATCCTTAGATGATGCAGCTTAAATTTTTGAACCCACCATTGTTGAGAGTCACCTCCTCGGACTTGGTCCCAAATATAACCAAACTCCAACGCTCTTCTAGCACATGAACACCCCCCTCAAAGAAGCAACCAGCTGAATTTTTTTCCTTGTACATACACTTATCAAGTTCTTTGCTAGAATTAACCTTGATGATTTATTTTCCTTAGTCACAAATAGTCCACTAACGTATAGGTAACCAGAAATCACACAAGCAGTCAACTACGCAATCCAATCATTGACGGTGGGCTCCCCCACTTAGCTTTAAGCTGCTATCACATAATATAGAACCCACAAAGATTCCTCCTTCTAAATTACCATGATCTCTCACCATCAACCCGCAAAATTTCTTGTAGTCTCTCGCTAAACTTTTCTTGAACATTCCAAATTATCAGCCACAATCGCATATTCAACCTTCTATCGGGTAGTGAGTAGAACTCTTCACAAAGAATTTCATTAAAATCACACAACTGCTAACCTGCTCACATGAGATAACCCACCTATGGAATTTCATACCAACATCTTCCAACAACACTGCACTGGTTACAACTACCACGAAATCATTGAACTCTCCTGAGCCCATGCTCGTCCCTCAACCGTACAAGTTTGTTCATTCCCCATTGGCATCAACTGAAAATCTCACAATACATTCCAAACTCGAAGTCACGTCATATCACTTAATGATAATCAAGCTCTTACACCCCTAAACACTCCAAGCAAAATTATTTTCATCATACTCAACTTTCCACAGCACAGTAACTACCATTCCAACTATAATCCGTTGGCGTAGTCACTGTCCACCATGATTCCTAAATCGCTCTAAACCTTTCTCAAGGCATGTGGCTAACCTACCATCGAATCCATATGCTACTCCTTCACTCCCCTTTCGGTTAAACCATTTCCTTTAAGCAACTTCTCGACTTCTTCCTTTCATACTTGACCTGCTAGAAATTCAACCATCGCGAGACACCTCCCACCATGTCCTTCCTCATCCTTCGCTGCCCAAATGTTGCCTCAAATCAAATCCATCTCTGTAGCACCTGAACTAATAAATTGCTACCAACTCTAAGCCTCCCCGAGGATAATTTTTCTTGAGACATCAACATCAGAAACACTGATTCGATCCTAAAACCGCCACACACCGCCACCTCTAACAACCGCTTCTGAGGCACCATTTCACAACACCCTGTCCCGAAGGCAAATCAAAGAAGACCATAACACCGGCGAACCTTAATAGGCTCAAACAAGGACGACGACACCACATCACAAATGAGAATTCCACCACACTTGAAATATCAAGTCTCGTTACTCTATCAACCAAAGTTTGAACATCCATAGACTGATTGTCTTTCCTCTGCTGGGATTACATGTCGAACCCCTAAGCCACAAACTAAGATATCCTCCTTTCGAATCATTCACTGCCTCGACGCATAGACGAGAACCCTACCATTACACCAACATTGTGCGATAACAACGCATGAACATCACAACAATCTGCGCATAGCGTCAAAACCATAGGGAATACAGATAATGACCTGAAATGACAGAACATCCTTCCGCAAGGCGATGACAATAGCCTTCTCGAATACGCAGGGAAAAACACCCTACACCATGTTTGCGGTACCACTACAACTCCTCGATGCCGAATTGAGAACAAGCGCCCCACGTCGTGTAAGATTGAGTAGGAAGGAAATAAAAGCTCAAGTCTCAAAGGAATCAAATCGCACGATGAGGAATCAAGAAAGGAAGTGCTCCTAACAACCCTGTAGCCTCTCAAAGATAAGTACAAACGTCTTCGTACTGATCCGCAAGACTCTACTAGAGTTTCTCATGACTCGTGAGACCCAAGTGAACCTAGAGCTCTGATACCAAACTGTAACGACCCAAAATTTACTATAGGTCGTTATGGCGCCTAACACCGCCGCCAGGAAAGCCAATAGTGATTGGTCAATTTAATTAATTATTTTATTACTTTCGAAATCATAAATTTTAATAAGGAAGGGAATTTACCCTTTTTAAATCCACGAGAACGTACAAAATTTGTAGTTTATAAGAGAAATGAAAGGCGGTGATAATAAACAGAATCGTAAGCATCAACTGGTATATCCCAAAACCCGGTGTCACAAGTTCATGAGCATTTATGAAGGAGTACAATAATAATAAACCATCTATCTAAAATGTAAATGAGACATGATAAAATAAATAGTACGATGGAGAGTCTGTAGACTGTGATGCGTAGCCTGGAATGCAGCTCACGTTAAGTTTCCTCAACAGCTGCGCCTACGTGCCAAGATGATCACCAAATGAACCTATCAGATCCTGCACATTTAGTGCAGAAATGCAGCATGAGTACGTAAATCAACGCGTACTCAATAAGTATCTAGCCTAACCCGGATAAGTAGTGATGAGGGGTCGATATAGACACTTACTAGTGGTCCAATAAATCAATATAGTAAATCATAAACAGATAAAAAGCACAACAGTAGTAGTGAGGTAAATCCGTAACTATCACAATCTTCCAAAAAAATCTTCAAACGATATCAATTTCTCCTCTTGTATCCTATCTCAACGGCTTAGAAAATATCTAGTGCCAATATCAAATGAATAAGAAATACAATATAAAATGCAAGGCATCAGTGGAAAGAAAATCTCGTGAATATTCGGACTGCTAGAAATATAACGCACGATTATGCCAAGGTCGTACGGCCAGATCTCAGAAGGAATATGATATTGACGAGCCGATCGACCCGATCCCATCAAACGTGCGCACAAGCGAGGGTCGAGTGCCACGAAGCATAGATGCATCTATTATGCTGCCGAGATAAACGGACCGCTCCCATGAGACTATGGTACATAATCTTGTCGAGGAATTTAGCCCGCTCCACAAGAAAAGAAAAGAATTTTTGAATTACGAGACATGAGCTTTATATGAACACAGGGTGAGTATATCCTAAACCGTTTCTCAAATAACCTACCAACAACTCAAGATAATAAGGCTCGGCCTAATATAAATGTGTATATTTATAAATCAAGTTCAATTATAATTCAATAAATTAAGCCAGTAGAATAAGTTCAAATATTACATGGTAAATTCCTAAGTCTACTCGGACATAAACATGCTTTAGCTACGGACGGACTCTCGTCACCTCGTACATACGTAGCACCCACAAATAATAGCACATAACAATTAAATCACCTAGGGGTAGTTTCCCCCTCACAAAGTTAGACAGGAGACTTACCTCGCTCCGAAGTCCAATAACCGGCTCTAAGACCACTCTAATACCTCAATTTGATGCTCGTCGCTCCAAAACTAGTCTAACAATGTGCAAACCAATAAAAATATACCCCTAATTAATCAGTTTACAACAATTGTCAACTCTGCTCGAAAAGTCAATAAAGTCAACCATCGGGCCCACTTATCCCGATTCCGAAATTTTTTGAAGATAAACATTGCCGATAACATTACAAACCCAAATATATAATTTATTTCCAATTCCATATCGAATTTCGTGGTCGAATTCCAAAATTACCAAATTCTAGATTTTCCACGAAAATCCTAAATTTCTACAAATTTCATGTTTAAATCCTTGTATATACCTTGTAGTTAGCTAATAATATGCACGAATTACTTACCTTGCAATAGACGATTAAAATCTCCCCTTGAAGTTCTCCAAAAATCGCCCAAACCAAGAGTGAAATGAGCAAAATCCAGACTTAAAACCATTCTGCTCAAGCCAGTCCTTCATCGCGATCGCGAAAGCTCCTTCGCGATCGCGAAGGATAAAAAGCCTCCATAATTTTCCTCTACGCGTTCGCGACCTCCTCGTCGCGTTCGCGAAGCCTTCGGACCCCTGCCCATTTGCATTCACGGGCCACGAGCCGCGTTCGCGAAGGCTAAAACACTCAAGGCCCAACTACCCTTTCATTCTATGCATTCGCGACCTCCCTGTCGCCTTCGCGTAGGTTGCCTCAGCTTCCCCTCCGCGTTCGCGACCACTGAGTCGTGTTCGCTATGCACAAATCCCTATCCAGCTCCAGCTTCTCTTCACGATCACGTTCCTTCAACCACAATCGTGATGCTTACTTGAAACACCAGAAATTAGCAACATCAAAACACTCAAACTTTGTCTGAAACCACCCCGAATCACACCCGAGTTCTCCGGGACCCCGTCCAATCATACCAACAAGTCCCACTACCTTATACAAACTTATCCAAAGGCTCGAAACTTCACAAATAATAACCAAATCATGAATCAACGATCAAAATCTCTCTTTCAACTTTCAAACTTCCAAACTTCGACGAACGCATGTGAATCATATCAAAACATTTTGTAATGACGCCAAACATTACGCACTAGTCACAAATCACGATATGAACCTATTGCAAGGCTCGGAACCCCAATCAGACATCGATAACAAAAAAATTCACTTAAAGACAAACTTAAGAAATTCTAAAAACTTCAAAATGCCAACTTTTCATAGTAGCGCCAAAATGCTCTCGGGCGACCCGATACTCAATCCGAACATATGCCCAAGTCCGAGATCATCATATGAATCTATTGGAACCTTCAAATCCCGATTCTGAGGCCGTTTACTTAAAATTCAAATCTTAGTCAATTCTTCCAAATTAAAGCTTCTGAAATTAGAATTATCTATCTGAATCAACTCTGAACTTCTCGAAATTCAATTCCGACTACGCATACAAGTCATAAAACATTAACTGAAGTTGCTCAAGGCCTCAAACCGTCGATAGACGCGCTACAGCTCAAAACGACCGGTCGGATCGTCACAAACCACCAATATCAATGCCAATCACCGCCGCGAGCCATCACTTCCAGTCGCTATAACTTCACAAACAACATCACCAGCCACCTCAATCGATCACATTCACCACTAGCCATGACCTAACAACCATCCTCGTTGACGACCACTATCATCAGCTGTCACCGCCACTAGCTTTAGATGTGCTTAATTAAATTAATATTTTTTACAACACCATATAAATTAAGATCTTCTTCAATATTTTCTTTATATATATTTAATTTTTAAAACTCTGTGCTTATTTTTAAATAAATCAAAATTATGCAAATCAAAATTTTAAAAAAGTTTTAATTATGTAATGCTTTAATTTAAAAATAACATTTAAATAATCAACAAACAAATCTCAGTTAAAAAACAGAACCTTTGTCTCTTTTTAATTGTTCCAACTAACGAATCTCAATTCTGCTGAAAGATTCACATCTACCTTCTTTCTTTTTTAATCCAGATAATTGTTCGTACTTTTAAAAGTTGAGAAATCAAATTGGAAATATAATCCTAAGAAAACGTATGTGGTATCATTTGATTTGAGATATATAACTGAACAATTTTTTAATCGGTTGTTTGTGGTGGCAATTAATTCACATGAGATATTATTTTCTAGTTGGACGCACAAAAAGAAATAACCACGGTATAACTAACGCATAATTTGGTCGGCGGTACTCGTATTAAGTTATATGGATTCTTTATATTATTTTACGCTGATATAGAATATGATAAAAATATGTATGTTAGCAATGCTGCAATTAAACTATATAGATACAAAAATTACCTTTTAAAATACATAATTCATGTACAACGATCATTTCGTCATTAATCATTGGATAAATAATTCTGACAGCAAATCAAACGGCATCTAAAGTTTATTGTAAAAGTTATACTGATAACCTCAAACAAATACTAAGTTAACATTTTGAATCTGTATTAGGTATATCATCGTTATCCTAATTAGTGAGATAGTAACCTCACAGAAAAGCACAAAAGAAGGAAAAGGACATTGAACCAAAGCCACACGTAATCGCGGCCAATATCATTTGTGTATTAATGTAACAGTCTACCAAACATAAATACTTCTGCCATATAAAAACAACCAAACCCCTATTAAAGGAACATTATTATTGTCTCATGCTTTTAAATATTACGCGTCACTTGCGTTGGACCTTTTGTAGCAAAGCACCCAATTTTTTCCGACGGCACTCTGGCCTGCATATACACATTTGTCCAGCATTTTGCTTCTGAGGTGCCTAATTGACAAACCATTTTTCCTGTTGACTACAAACAAAAAGGAAAAAAATAACTTAGGATAAAAAAAGAGAGTTAAATTATTAATATGACTTTTGTTTTCAGAAAGTGCTGAATTGTTTTTATTGAAAATTTTTCAACATTTGTAGAAATTGAAAAATAACTTCAAAAAGAAAATTTTATCCTTTTTTTTTTGTTTGGTCAATCAAAGATGCATATTTTATATATTAAGGAAAAATACAAGGAGCCACAAGTGGTATAGTGTTACAAAAGGAGTAGCGTGCACTGATACCAACTTCTATTGGAGTGTCAAGGTTAATATTACAAGAGTTGGGTGACCTAATAAAACAAAAGGAGGGGTGTTCCAGCTGCATGGTAGCAGTTATGTAATATTTGTGAAGTGTTCCCCGTTGGTCATCTGTAAACTCGTGCATGACAAAATGCGGTGGTTCAAAAAATTCAGTAGTGGGGGCATGCAGTGAAAGAGTTGCCCCTTGTTTGGCCAACTTATCTGCCACTTGATTTTGCTCCCTGTAAGTGTGTGTCACCCAAGGACTACCCTATAGATGTATGAGATACCTGCATTCATTTATCAAGGATAAGTAATGTGAATTATTAGAGTGGAGAAAGAAAATTACCTCAGTTGAATCCACATTGACCTTCATGGTGTGAAATTATGTTGTAGGGCAAGTCGTAACCCTTCATGTAAAGCCGTAAGTTCCTTGTAGTTTTTGTTTTTCCCATAGACCTTGTACTCGTGTATCCTAGTAACCATTTACCGGTGGAGTCTCTAATCACTCCACCAAACTCTCGTTTTTGATGTGTTAGGCTACATGCACCGTCAGAATTAAGTTTAAAGGAACCACTATTAGGAGGGTTCCATTTAACGTGCATATGTGTTTTTTGTAAGGTAGTGATGGGATTATTAGGGCCTAGGTAGAAATATTCAGTAGCGTGACTTATGATGTGTGTGGATTTAGGGGATATGTATTTTCCTTCAAAAACAGTATGATTTCTAGTTTACAATAAATTCCAAAGAGTGTTAGGAATAAGATGTGTGGGGAATTTAAATATTGTGTATAAGAGTGCGTAAAATGAATTGAGAATGTTTATGAGGGGTATTATCATACAACCTATTTAAGTTGGCATCCCCTAAGTTGATGCCTAAGTGTTTCCAGAGCAATTGAGTATGTTGGCATTGGAAGAAAAGATAGCTTATGGTTTCCTCATGGGAGTGACAGATGGGGCATTGCGTATGTTGGGCGATGTGGATATTGTGGAGGTAGCTGGATGTGGGTAGGCGATGATGGCTCATAAGCCATAAGAAATATTTTATTTTTTGGAGTAATTGGAGTGACCATAGCCATTGGAAGAAGTTGTTCTGTACATATGAATGCAATATTTGATAAAGGGATTTGACCGTGAAGATTCCACTGGGAGACCCCAGTAGATGTGGTCATGTGTATTAGGGTTTGTGATGGCATGGATATAGTGAGTAGCAATTAAATCCTTCAGAGGGGTTAGGAGATCAAAGGGTTTCTTTTGGGTGCTTATGGAATTCCCCGTTATATAAAGGGATAGTGGAAAAAATTGAACATTTTGGGGTAAGGGGCCTTCAATAAGTTTTCGTAAAATTAAATTAGTGTCAAACCAAGGGTCATCCCAGAAGCTTACGTGTCTTCCATTTGCAAGGTGCCATTTGATGCCAAGTTGACATGAAAACCACCCTTGTGTTATAGCTTTTCATTTGGAGGATATAATTTTGGAGGTCGTAATGCGTAAGTATTTGGAAAGGAGTATCCTAGCCCAGTGTGAGGAAAGAGACTGAAATAGTCTCCAAGCTAGGGATCTCAATAATACATTATTTTTATCTTTGAGGTTATGGATACCCAACCCACCACTTTCCTTAGGCAATTGAATTGTTTTTCATTTAATAAGATGTAACTTGTGTTTCCATGGTGCGGTACCCCATAGAAGGTTACGTTGATATTTTTCTAATTTATTGATGACATTAGGAGATACTTTTATTAGTTGCATCACATGGTTAAGTAAAAATTAAGAGTATCTTTGATCAAAGTAGTGCGTCCTGCCATTGTTAGGAAATTTATTTTCCACCCTGCTAATTTATTTTTAAAATTATCGATTAGGAATTGAAAATTGGATGTAGTATATTTTGTGCTGAAAATAGGGTATCCAAGATATTTGTCGAAAGTTGAGCCTTCATTCATATGGAAGAGAGTGGTCACACTTTCTCTGGTTTCCTTGGATGTATTCTTGGAGAAGAATATTTTTGGTTTTATGTAATTGATAGTTAACCCTGACACTCTAGTAAATAGGTTTAGTGTGTCAATAATGGAGTTGTTGCTCTTGATGGTCAATTTAGAGGTTAGGATAATATCATCAGCGAATCGTAGATGAGATAATATTGGGCCATGTCTAGATAATTGTATAGGGTGCCACTTAAGGTAATCTACATCAACATGAATTTTCTTGGAGAGCATTTCTATACAGAGTATGAAAATGTAAGAAGATAGTGGGTCTCCTTGGTGAATATCTCTTGAAGGTGAAAAAAAATGAATTAGTTGACCATTAATTAAAATGAATATTGACAAAGTGGTTACACAAGACATTATTAGCTTTATAAATTTAGGTGGGAATTGAAAATAGTGAAGTGTGTCATCCTTTTTTCAAAGAAACGCTACTATAATTATTTTTGACAACGCCTTAACAACGACAAAAAGATTTCTTTGTTTTATTTGTGTAGCTTTTTGTTTTACTTTTTAGATTTCAGATTTGATTTTAAAATAACTGTTTTGAATTTGCTGTGAGATTGTTATTTTTTGTAATTATTTTTCTTTTTGAAATTAATCATCAGAACATACTGTAATTATTTGAAGATCAAAACAATTACTACTAGTATTTTGCATAGACTTTTTTTTTGTTAAAATCCACAAACAGTACTTTCCTCCTATGCCTTTCCTCTGCTCCTTGACTCCGCCTTGATTTACTGTCAGAACAAAATAAACTCGATAATTCTTTGTCAAATTCTCTCTTATTGCATTTTATTTTTATTTTTACAAGATACAGAATGAAGGAATGTTGGGTTCTAGCTACTTCATTCCTAAATTTTATTCCTTCTCACTTAATGCAATATACCATGCTCCCTTTAAAATTTCTAAGTCAAATAGATAAAATTCAAAAGAACTTCATATGGGGTACCACAAACTCTAAGAAAAAAATCTACTTGGTCAGTTGGAAAATAGTTACTCAGGAGAGATTTGAAGGAGGATTAGAGATTCATTCAGCTCTTAATAAAAATCAAGTAATGTGCACCAGCCTTACTTGGAGACTTGTCAACTTCCCCAATAATCCCTGGGCACAACTTATTTGTACCAAATATGCCAATAAAAAATATACTCATACCTCTTTCTTTATCTGGGCAGCCTAACTAAAAGGTTGAAAAATTTATATAAAAGGAACTCTTTGGCACCCTAGTAATTGCTCAAAAATTAATATTTGGACATCTAGATGGATTCACAACTCCCCTAGCCTTAGGAATTGTATTGAGGGACCCCTTCATCAACTAGACTATAAACTCTATATACAAGACCTAGCAGCAGGAGGTTCATGGGACATGTTAAAAATCTCTTTTGAATTACCAAACGACCTAACTACAAAAATAAAGGAAACCCTTACTCCTACTCACAGCAATGGAAAAGACCATACTACTTGTGATATGACCATCAATGGCTTATTTTCTACTAAATCTTGTTATAAGCTACTACAAGAAACACTCAACAAATCTCACAAACAAACATGATTTTAATTAGATATGGAATCTCCATTGTCCAAATAAAATAAAATTCTTCCTTCGGAAATGTTTGCATAACAAAATTCCTTGTAGGTCTTTCCTTCTTCATATATGAATTGATATTGATGCACTATGCCCGATTTGCCGACTAGAGATAGAAGATGTCATGCACATCTTTGTTAATTGTCCCATAGCTACTTGCTTCTGGAAAGATATTGGTTTAAACATCTGATGGATTTAAGGTTTCACAGTCTTATATTTTGGTGATCTAACAAACTTCTTGTCTAGAACCAAATAAAGGATCTGATGCATACTTGGTAAAATTCTTCATCAATGGACTTTAGCTAATATGAGATGTGTGACTTTAGCTACACAAGAACCAATTCAGGAACCTGATCCTCTGGAGTTTCCCTGACAGAAGTACAAAGTCAACTCTATAGTTGGAAAGTGACTGCTTGTAACTGTGCACGCTACAGTTCAGAAACAGTACATCAGTCACTTACCATTGAGAAGGGCCTTCACCAACCAAGTATGGACATCATTTTAGTGATGTCATTCAAGCATACTAAAAAGGAGTATGGCAACAAAAAACTTCACTTGAACATTTTGTGATATTCTCTCAAGCATTCAAGATCTCATCATCTAGCATTGAAGTCACAAGTGTATCAAGAACAAAGTCCAACATTACTACAGACCAATTCCATAACGAGTCTTTGCATGTCCTTAATTGAGTTGTACCTTTGTATTTGTTCTTCATTGTAATTCCTAAGTTGCTTATCTAGAAGCTTTTACTAGGAACCTCCAAAAAACATAAACCCTTAGAGTTTGTGTCGTGACTAGAGTTAGTCATGAGTTGAAGTCTTTATAATAAGTATGTTGAAAAGTGGCTTGTAATAAGTGTATTACAAGTTAGTGAGGTTGAAGTCTTTGTAATATAGTTATTACAAAGTGGCTTGCAATAAGTGTATTACAAGTTAGCGAAGTTGAAATCCTACCAGCGTAGGTCGGGATTTTTGTCCCCTTGAGTAGGGATATTTCCACGTAAAAATCTTGTGTCTCATTTACTTACTGTTTCATTAGTTAGTACTGCGGGAACTGTTACAGGACCAGGTCTCTATACAGTTTGGTGGACTCATAAATTCTATCAATATCATAAATGATAGTAGCACCAATCACTAGTTAATATGCCTGAAAAATAGTCAATTACTAAGTGGTAACACCCATTAATGGATCAATATTTTTCCTTTTGCAATCTGGAACCTTTGGAAAAATAGAAATAATAACAACATAATCTGAAGCACTATCTAAATATTAACCTAGTCCTTAGGCAAACTTGGGAATACAATTTTTTAACCGAAAAAAACTCTCCCCAACAACCTAAAATAAAGTTTTTTATTAGGTGGATAAAACCTCCCCAGAACTCTATCAAGCTTAACATTGATGGGGCTTTTTCGAAAACTAACTTGCATGCAGCTTTAGGAGATGTTTTTAGTAATTGCAAAGGTGATTAGATATTCGGATTCCATAAATCTTGCTATGCAACATTCCCATTGTATGCATAATTATTAGCCCCGGAACAAGGCTTAAAAATTTCCATGGAGATGTCGTTTACATCGATAGATATTGAAACAAACTCGACAGAGGTAATTAAAATGTTTAACGAGGATAATTCCCTAACAAGTAATACATTATTCAATTGCAGGTTGTTAATGCACCAATTAAAGATGCCAACAATCAACCATAATTTCAGAGATGGCAATGCAATATCTTACAATCTAGCTAAAGAAGGCATCAACCAGTTCAAGCCAGGAAGAAGCATCTACCATGCAACTCCACCTTTTTTTGTCAAAACTATTTTGGAAAGGGATAAGTCAGACTTCTGTTTTGGAATTAAACTCCTAAGTTCCTTGGCCTGTAATAGCCTAATAGCCAAAAACATTAGGAATGTCCTTACGGACTATGTAGATTTATGTAAAAACTCTCTTATTATCTAGTATTAATATAGTCGTCTTTATCGTTAAAAAAAAAAAGAAAGGAATGTAGAGTTGAAATTATTGTACGGGCATTCTCATCTATTTTGTATGAGGATATGGGGACGCGTGATATTTTTGTTCAACCTACCGTTCTAGGAATAAAAATTGCATTCCTCTTAACCAGGAGATCATAGGCATATCATTATTTCAAGTCTGTCCAAATTGAACATTGTATCTGTATGGGTCAAAATCCAACTTTAATCGAAATGGTATTATTAAAACATTCCTGAGATCCCACGTGTTGAATTAATCTAACTACCAGCAAAGGTCGTGGTCATAGAGACAAAAAGACTGAAGTCGAGGAGTTGTCATCAAGATCGAGGTCGAGCACCAATTACAAAGTTATAACGGCTAGTTTCAATATAGGACACAAAAAAGAATATTCTAGTTGATATTCTCTGCATATGTACTAATAGGGTTTTTAGGAACATGTTTGCTATAAATAGAAAGAGACACAATAATAGGGTACATGTGAGATTCATTTGTAAAATACATTTTGACTTTAGAGAGAGGAACATATCTTATTGCAAGCATACAAACTTCACCTTTTCACTAAGTTTCTTGTCTACACTTTTTCACCGTTGTCATGACCCAATCTTACCTCCGTGAGTGTTCGCGATGGCACCTAGTCTCTACGACTAGGTAAACCTAACATTTGCGGAATAACAATGAAAATGAAAACATAAATCTAAGTCATTAACAACAACAGTAATGAAATGGTTTATAGAAATGCTGCTCTGCATATACAATAACAACTCTCAAAAGTACATATAGAGTTTCTCAAGACCCGGAACATCATAAGTCACAAGCTTCTAAAAATTTACTATCTGTCTATACATCAGTATTTAGAAGTTTAAGGGGAAGAACTACACAAAAAGATAGAGGGGGACTCCTAGGTCTGTGGATGCGGCAGATGTACCTTGAAGTTTCTGTAGCAGCAACAGGTGCACGACTAATAACGAGGCTAGAACGATGTACCTGGATCTGCACATGAAAACATGTGCAGAAGAGTAGCATGAGTACACAACAATGGTACCTAGTATAAGTGCCAAGCCTAACCTCGGTTGAGTAATGACGAGGTCAGGTCAGGCCCACTAGTCAATAATAAATAAGGCAGGAAATATACATTATAATAATAATAGACTAGAGTTTAACAAAGGAAACACATCAAAACAATAGATCAAGACACAAGTTAAACAGTGGGGAAACTCCCGAGATACCGTCTCGTAGTCCCAAAATAAATATGCTGGGAGAACTCCCGAAGTTGTCACGACCCAAACCGATGGGCCGCGACGAGCACCCGGTGCCTTACTCAATCGATTGCCAATGTAACATATCTTTATTATCATACTATCATTGGAAAATGGGCAAACAGGACGTCATGGGCTAATAAGAATAAACATAAGGGAATACTCAATATAGGATGACCCACCATGTAATACAAACTTATACATATGAGTACGAGCTTATAAGGCCAAAATGATCACTCGCATACTGAACATAGGCTGACAAGGCCATACAACCTTTCATATACATGACATATGTCTACAAGCCTCTAAGAGTACATAAATGTCCTAAGGCCGGGACAAGGCCCCAATATACCAATCAATGCATGTCCAAAGAATACTGACCAAACAAGCAACTCCGGAGCAAATGGAGCACACTAACACCTTTTGCTGAGCTGATAGCCTACTTGGAGGACTCTTAACCTGTCTATCGGGACCTGCGGGAATGAAACCCAGCGTCCCCATGCAAAAGGGGCGTCAGTACAAATAATGTACCGAGTATGCAAGGAATGAAAATCAATAGATCATAGACATGAGAGAAACATGAAATAAAAGACTCAACATGTATGTCTGAATAGCTCTGTGAATCATTTAATATTCTAATGTCATGCATATGCGTATAAATGTCATAACATGCATCGGTATATGCATTCATAACATCATAAAGAATCTGAGGGAATCCCATCATATCATCTTGGCCACTATGGGCAAATCATTAACGTATACCAGCTGATCAGGTGGTGGTGCATATATAACGCCGTAACCATTTTTCATATCCTATATACATATATATACATATATATATACGCGTATATAATACCATCTGGTCATGGGTCAATGTACATGTGTAAATGAATGCAATGCATGAGAAATACGTCAATAAAATCTCTCCGAACGTCATAAGACCATTATGCGATTTATTAATGTCATGAAGTAAAATTTGTTGACTTACGTATTTTTTGAGACCCGTGAACATATGATAAAATAATAGGATACATGGGGAATCATGAACATAGGCATCTCTAGTATTTCTATGAATATAATCATTTACGGAAGTTGTGCATTTGCTCATTTCATTTGTATCGTACGGATCATGCCAAAAGGAAAGAAGGGATAGCCTTAACATACCTGAGCCGATTCTCTTGACAATCACTCTAATACACGTCAATTGCGACACCACGTAACGGCAGATCAAAGTAGGGGAAAGTCCGTATGATATTCTTGAGAAAGATTTCACCGTACTCCCTTAGAATCACAAAACCCCGTTGCTATTATGCAATATAATTTCATATGTAATATTTTTTTAAGATTGTTACTTTGATTTGCTGCTTAAGAAATTCTCAAGCATCATACCCTTTTCAAATAAATGAGTTCTACTAATATTCTAGTAGTAGTAGAGAAAAGGAAATAGTTTCACTTTGTCTCCAAAAGTGACATGATCACACATGTGTTACACTTTTGATCAAATGTATTGTCAAGCCTCCAATTAGCTAATCATAAGAGAACCACCTTTTTAGGTGTATCCCCGTCCACCTACTAAGTAGTGATTAGTCATTCTAGCTAATTACACGTGGATTAATGCCCACACAATTAAGAAGTACCTCAAATTACTTAAAATACTACTCACCTTTAACACACTTTATACACCTTTCTATCATGTTCATATGGTACCTTGTATAGCACTTGTCCATCAATACGGGGTTGTAACGACCCGGGCGGTCGTTCCATGAGATTTACCCTATTTCCCCCATTTCTACTTTATCATATATTTCTTAGCCTGTTTATGTTGTGTTGGGTCACTTGGTTTGGGTCCGGAGTGGTCATGGTGAGAATTGACGCATTTAGTCTCCTAAAGTAGCCTAATAGTTAAAAAAGTCAACTGAGAGTTGACTTATTGGTGAACGACCTCAGAATGCAGATTTTGTGGCTCGGATAGCTTCATTAGGTGATTTGGGACTTAGGAGTGTGTTCGGGATGAAGTTTTGATGTCCGGTGTAGAATTAGGCTTGAATTCGTGAAAGTTAATTTTTGGCGATTTCCGATCGGCAGTGGAAAGTAGGCTATCGGAGTCGGAATGGGATTCCGAAAGTTGGAACAGGTGCGTAATATCATTTTGGATGTGTGTGAAAAATTTCAGGTTAATCGGAGGTATTTTGGTTGGTTTCGGCGTCGTTGGCGATATTTGGAAGTTTCAAAGTTCATAGGCTTGAATTTGATGTAATTTTGGTGTTTTCATGTTGTTTTTGGTGTTCGAAGGCTCGAATAAGTTCGAATAATTCTATGGGGTATGTCGGTATATTTTCTTGGGGCCCCGAGGGGTTCGAGATTGATTTTGGATGGTTGGCGGAGTTTTGAACTTAAGAAAATGCAGCAAATGGCTGCAGGTGTAAGTTTCTGGTGTTGGCCGCACCTGCAGATAGGTAGCCATAGGTGCAACGTCACATGTGCGAAAGGCCATGCGCATGTGCGTAGGGAGGCTAGGCAGGAGGAATCCGCAGGTGCGGAGAAGTGGCCGCAGGTGCGAGAATTGGTCCGTTAGTGGGATTGCATAGGCGCACACCTGGGACCACAGATGCGGGTCCGCAGGTGCGATTAAAGGTCCGTAGGTGCGGAATTGGTGGGCAGAATAGTATAAAAGAGGCCTCCGTGAAATTTTAGTTATTTCACCATTGTTGCATGCAGTTGGAACTCATTTGAAGGCAATTTGAAGAGAGAATTCGTGGGTCTTCAGTGGAGGTAAATTCTCGGGTTATTAAAGTCGTTTCTATACTATTTTGTTCGGATTAGGCTTGTAAATTGAACGATCAAAGTAGAAAGAAGGTTGGGGAAATGGGTGGAGGATTGGAAAATTCTTTTGGCACTTTGGGTAGGCAATTGTGGTCCGATTGTGGTATTTTTTGTATGTGTAAAATCATGGGAAGACGAGGTTCCTAGTGATGTAAATTTTATCAAATTTCGAGACGTGGGCGCGGGGCTCGGGTTTTGACGAATTTCGAGATTCTTGTATAAATTGATAGTTTTCGATTGGGTTTGTTCCTTTAGTATATATTAGTGATGTTAAACTGGTTTTGGCTAGATTAAGAGCAATCGGGAGCCAATTTCAGGGGTAAAAGCATAGCGGACTAGTATTGTGGCCCAATAGAGGTAAGTAATGGTTATAAATATGGACCTGAAGGTATGAAACCCCCGACTTCATATTTCTCACTGATTTTAGAATGGCGCACATGTTGGATGACAAGTATGCGACGCACATTGATTTTTGGGTTGGACTTGGTCCTCTTCGCGACAACTATTGAGTTGTGTATTTCACTCAAATCCTTATGTTAAATTGTGTTCTAAAGATTATTGAAATACTTGGGCTATAAGCCATGTTTGGGGCCTCATGCCGATCTGTTTAGACACCTTGGGGGATTTTTACTGCTATTTTCCTCACTGTTTATTGATGATTTCACTCAGTCACAGTGTGCTTACTGTTTTCGAAAATCAGCCTGATTTACACTACTTTGAGATTTAAAAATGATGTTTTGGGTCGAGTACCCCATTATACTGATACACCCGAGGGGCTTTTGAGAGGTTCTACTAAGTGAGGCCGGGGGCCTTATTGTGAGGATATGATACGCCACGAGGTGGCTTGATATTAGTGTTTGGGCTGAAGGAGGCCCTCCGGAGTCTGTACACACTCCCAGTTAGCGTAGGTACCTACTGAGTGCTGAGAGCTGCGTGCTGAGTGCTGAGTGCTGAGTGCCGAGTGATGAGTGATGAGTGATGAGTCTGTGCACACCCCTAGTAAGCGCAGGTACCTACTCAGTGCTGAGAGCTGAGTGCTGAGTGCCGAGTGATGAGTGATTGGGAGTCATGAGTGACCGTGAGGTTGCCCGAGGGGCTGTTACTGAGTGGCTGTGAGGTGCTGAGTGATGTTCTGCTCGAGGGGCGATTTATGATTCATGTTTTTGACCGAGGGGCTACTTATGATTTATTTCAGTTTCATACTAAATCTTTCGGTTTTAAATTTTTGAAAATGTACATTTTTCAAAGGATTTTTCTGAAATTGGTTTTAAGGCATGATGATTTCATATATCTACGTATATACTGTTGGAATGAAAGGCTGTGCATATTGTGAATTGATGATACTGATTTTTATGTGTTTTCTTGCCGCTTAGACTTAATTCATTTTCATTACTACTGAGTTGGTGTACTCACATTACTCCCTGAACTCCTGTGTGCAGATTCAAGTGCAGATACCGAGAATTAGCTATCTATTTCGTGCGGAGCCGGAGTGCGGGATATAGAGGTAGCTGCCCAGCGCCTGCAGCATCTCTGTTTCCCTTCTTGTTGTATCTAGCTATTTATTCAGAGGTTTTGTATTATAATAGTATACATTTTTGGCTTATCTCTCTTAGATGCTCATGACATGTTGGCTCTGGGTTTTGGGTTTTGTTGAAGTGTTTATTGGCCTAATGTATTTAGTAAATTCTGTATATTCTATGAGATGCTTTAATTGGTTGGGATTTCTAAAGAAACTGTAAATATGTGAGTATTGGCTAACCTAGTTCCACGATAGGCGCCATCACGGCCGGTTTAGGATTTGGGGTCGTGATAGTTTGGTATCAGAACTAGGTTACATAGGACTCAACGGTCATGAGCAGGTTTAGTAGAGTCTTGCGGATCGGTACAGAGACGTCTGTAATTATCTTCGAGAGGCTGCAGAACTCTTAAGAAACATTTCTATCTTTGTTGAACTCTTTCGTGCTAATCTATTGATTCTTGAAATCTAAACTTTTGTTTTTTCATTCTCTCACATATGGTGAGGACACGCCATACCGATCAGGGTGACCTGACACCAGCTAGACCGGCGAGAGGTCGAGACTGCGGTCGAGGCCGTGGTAGAGGTAGGGGTCCAGCCCGCACAGCAGCCGGGACAGTACCACAGGATCCCCCTATCATTCAGGATCAGGTTCCCGCCGATGGTGTTCCAGCGGGACAAGCTCAAGCACCAGCAGTGCCTATTGTTATTCCGGGTCTTCAGGAGATCCAGTCTCAGATATTGACAGTGTGCACCAGTTTGGTTCAGGCAGTCGCTATGTCTTCTACTACCACCACAACTCAGACCGGGGAAGGCAATCAGACTCCAGCTGCCCAGACACCTGAGCAGGCTGTACAGGGTATTCAGGCACCGGGAGCAGCTCCAGCTCAGCCAGTTGCTCCCGTCAAGGATTATGTGGTCCCTGATATACCTGAGGACGAGCAATGCAGGTTGGAGAGGTTTAGCAGACTTCAGCCTCCGACTTTCAGTGGTACAGAGGGCGAGGATGCCCGGGGGTTTCTAGATAAGTGCCAGAGGATACTGCATACTGTGGGTATTTTGGAGACTAGTGGGGTCTCATTTGTTACATTTCAGTTTGCGGGTGCTGCCTTTACTTGGAAGGAGTCATTCAAGAGGCGTAGGCCGGTTGGTTCAGCACCTCTCACCTGGAAGCATTTCTCCACGATCTTTTTGGAGAAATATGTTCCTCAGTCCCACAGAGAAGAGCAGTGCAGGCAGTTTGCGCAGCTGCGCTAGGGAGAGTTATCAGTTACTCAGTACGAGATGAGGTTTTCCGAGTTGGCTAGGCATGCTTCTGAAATTGTCCCTACTGATAGGGAGAGGGTGAGGAGGTTTGTAGATGGTATTACTTATCAGCTCCGGCTATTTATGATTCGAGAGAGAGTATCAGGTGCTTCATTCGAGCAGGTTGTTGACATAGCTCGGGATATTGAGTCGGTTCGCCGCCAGGAGCGGGAGGAGAGAGAGGCCAAGAGGCCTCGTGGAGCGGGCAGTTCTAGTGGTGCTCCCTTCAGGGAGCAGTTTCAGCAGCGTAGGGGCCATTCGTTCAAGCCTCCTCAGTCAGCCCGCACAGCATATATTGGTGCATCTTCGGGGCATGGTCCCCGTGGTTCTCAGCCAGACTGTACTTCATTTGGTGCCCTCCCAGCTCAGAGTGCAGCTCGAGCACCACCAGTTCAGAGTTCTCCTATGCATGAGTCTTCCAGTGGCCGTTCTGGTGCCCGGGGTTTCTATCAGTCCCCGCCTCCAGCTCCAGGGAGTTGATTTGAGTGTGGAGAGTTCGTGCACATGTGGAGGCAGTGTCCCCATCGTCCCGGTGGTTCTTCTCAACAGAGAGGCCAGCACTCAACTTCAACTCCAGTTACTTCACCACCCGCCCAGGCAGCCAGGGGTGGTAGTCAGTCAGCCAGAGGCCACCCTAGAGGGGGAGGTCGAGCAAGGGGAGGTCAGGCCTGAATGTATGCATTTCCAGCCAGGCCAGATGTTATGGCCTCAGATGCCGTGATCGTAGGTATTGTCTCAGTCTGTTTCCGAGATGAATTGGCTTTATTTGACCCTGGTTCTACATATTCCTATGTTTCTTCATATTTTCCCCGTTTTCTGGATATGCCCCGTGAGTCTCTAGTCACCTCTGTTCATGTGTCGACTCTGGAAGGTGATACTATTGTTGTGGACCGCGTGTATCGCTCATGCATGATATTTATTGGGGGTCTGAACACCCGGGTGGACCTACTATTACTCAGCATGGCCGATTTTGATGTGATATTGGGCATGGATTGGTTATCTCCGTGTCATGTTGTTCTTGATTGTCACACTAAGAACGTGACCTTAGCTATGCCAGGGTGTCCGAGGATTGAGTAGAGAGGTTCTTCTAAGTATATGCCTATCAGGGTGATTTCCTAACTGAAGCCTCAGCGCATGGTTGAGAAGGAGTGTTTATCTTATCTGGCTTTTGTGAAGGATGTCAATGGTCAGACTCCCGCTATTGATTCGGTTCTAGTGGTGCGTGACTTTCCAGATGTGTTTCCCGCAGACCTGCCAGGCATGCCACCTGACAGGGACATTGATTTTGGTATTGGCTTGGTGTCAGGCACCCAACCTATTTCTATTCCACCTTATCGTATGGCACCAGCGGAGCTAAAGGAATTGAAGGAGCAACTTCAGGAACTCCTAGATAAGGTGTTCATTCGGACTAGTGTGTCACCTTGGGGTGCACCGGTGTTGTTCGTGAAGAAGAAGGATGGGTCCATGCGTATGTGTATTGATTATCGGCAGCTAAACAGAGTTACAGTGAAGAACCGGTATCCCTTACCTCGTATAGATGACTTGTTTGATCAGTTGCAGGGTGCCAGGGTATTTTCCAAGATTGACTTGCGTTCCGGTTATCATCAGTTGAATATTCGGGGGCCAAACGTCCCGGAGACTGCTTTCAGGACTAGGTATGGTCATTATGAGTTCTTGGTTATGTCATTTGGGCTGACCAATGCCCCAGCTCCATTCATGCAATTGATGAACAGCGTGTTTCAGCCTTACCCCGATTCTTTCGTCATTGTGTTCATTGATGACATCCTAGTTTATTCTCGTAGCCAGGAAGAGCATGCTCAGCATTTGAGAGTTGTGTTACAGAGGTTGAGGGAGGAGAAACTTTATGCAAAATTCTTCAAGTGTGAGTTTTGGCTTGGTTCAATAGCTTTCTTGGGGCACGTGGTGTCTAGTGAGGGTATTCAGGTTGATCCGAAGAAGGTAAAGGCGGTGCAGAGTTGGCCCAGACCGTCCTCAGCTACAAAGATCAGGTGTTTCCTTGGTTTGGCGGGATATTACCGTCGCTTTGTGGAGGGATTCTCTTCTATTGCTTTGCCTTTGACCAGATTGACCCAGAAGGGTGCTCCGTTCCGATGGTCTGATGAGTGTGAGGAGAGCTTCCAGAAGCTCAGTCAGCATTGACCACAGCTCCGGTACTAGTTTTTCCTACTGGTTCAAGTTCTTACACAGTCTATTGTGATGCTTCTAGAGTTGTTTTGGGAACGGTAGGGTGATTGCCTACACGTCTAGGCAGTTGAAGGTGCACGAGAAGAATTATCTAGTACAGGATCTTGAGTTAGCTACCATTGTTCATGCCTTGAAGAGTTGGCAGCATTATTTGTATGGAGTGCAGTGTGAGATTTTCACTGATCATCGTAGTTTGCAGTATCTGCTGAGGCATAAGGACTTGAATATGTGTCAGAGGAGATGGTTATAGATTCTAAAGGATTATGACTTCACTATCTTATATCATCCGGGGAAGGCCAATGCAGTGGCCGATGCCCTGAGTCGCAGAGCTGAGAGTTTGGGGAGTCTAGCCTACCTTCCAATAGAAGAGAGGCCATTAGCCCTTGATGTTCAGGACTTAGCGGGTCAGTTGGTGAGATTGGATCTATCAGAGCCCCCGCGGGTGTTGGCTTGTGTAGCCTCCAGGTCTTCTCTTTACGATCAGATTAGAGCACGCCAGTATGATGATCCACATTTGCATGTTCTTCAGGACAGGGTCCGTCGCAGTGATGCCAGGGATGTAGTTATAGGTGATGATGGGGTCATGAGGATACAGGGCCGGATTTGCGTGCCCAATATAGATGGGCTTCGAGATTTGATTCTAGATGAGGCCAATAGTTCGCGGTATTCCATCCATCCGAGTGCCGCAAAGATGTATCAGGATTTGAGGCAGCATTATTGGTGGAGGTGGATGTAGAAAGATATTGTTGAGTTTGTGGCTCGGTGTCTCAACTGTCAGCAGGTCAAGTATGAGCACCAGAGACTAGGTGGATTGCTTCAGAGATTTGAAATTCCGGAGTGGAAGTGGGAGCAGATCACCATGGACTTCGTAGTTGGACTCCCACGTACTTCGAGGAGGTTTGATGCTATATGGGTTATTGTGGATCGGCTAACCAAGTCCGCACACTTCATTTCTGTTGGTACTACTTATTCTTCAGAGCGGTTAGCTGAGATTTATATCAGGGAGATTTTCCGATTTCATGGGGTTCCAGCTTCTATCATTTCCGACAGAGGTACTCAGTTCATATCTCAGTTTTGGAGATCCATACAGAGAGAGTTGGGTACTCAGGTCAAGTTGAGCACAGCGTTTCATCCTCAGACCGACGGGCAGTCGGAGCGTACTATTCAAATTTTAGAGGATATGTTGCGTGCTTGTGTGATTGACTTTGGTGGTTCATGGGACCAGTTTCTACCACTAGAGGAGTTTGCATATAATAACAGCTATCAGTCGAGTATCCATATGGCTCCGTATGAGGCTTTATATGGTAGGAGGTGCAGATCTCCGGTTGGTTGGTTTGAGCCGGGCGAGGCTAGGCTATTGGGCACAGACTTGGTTCAGGATGCGTTGGGTAAGGCGAAGTAGATTCAGGAGCGGCTTCGCACGGCGCAGTCTAGGCAGAAGAGTTATGCGGACCGGAAGGTCCGAGATGTGTCTTTCATGGTTGGGGATAAGGTATTGCTGAAGGTGTTGCCCATGAAGGGTGTTATGAGATTCGGGAAGAGGGGAAAGCTGAGTCCTAGGTTCATTGGGCCATTTGAGGTGCTTCAGAGGGTTGGGGAGGTGGTTTATAGGCTTGCTATGCCTCCCAGTTTATCGAGTATTCATCCGGTGTTCCATGTTTCGATGCTCCGAAAGTATGTTGGTGACCCGTCTCATGTTTTGGACTTCACCACGGTTCAGCTCGAGGGTGATATGTCATATGAGGTAGAGCCAATGGCTATTTTGGGTCAACATGTCAGAAAGCTGAGGTCTAAGGATATAGTTTCTATGAAGGTTCAATGGAGATGGCAGCCAGTGGCGGATGCCACCTGGGAGACCGAGCGGAAGATGCGGGACAAATATCCTAACTTATTCGAGACTCCAGGTATGTTCCTAGACCCGTTCGAGGACGAATTTTTGTTTAAGAGGGAGAGGATGTAACGACCCGGCCGGTCGTTCCGTGAGATTTACCCCGTTTCCCCCATTTCTACTTTATCATATATTTCTTATCCTGTTTATGTTGTGTTGGGTCAGTTGGTTTAAGTCCAGAGTGGTCATGGTGAGAATTGAGGCATTTAGTCTCCTAAAGTAGCCTAATAGTTGAAAAAGTCAAATAAGAGTTGACTTATTGGTGAACGACCTAGGAATGCGGATTTTGTGGCTCGGGTAGCTTCGTTAGGTGATTTGGGACTTAGGAGTGTGTTCAGGATGAAGTTTTGATGTCCGGTGTAGAATTAGGCTTGAATTGATGAAAGTTAGTTTTTGGCGATTTCCGGTCGGCAGTGGAAAATAGGCTATCAGGGTCGGAATGGGGTCCCGAAAATTGGAACAGGTTCGTAATGTCATTTTGGATATGTGTGCAGAATTTCAGGTCAATCAGAGGTGTTTTGGTTGGTTTCGGCGTCGTTGGCGATATTTGGAAGTTTCAAAGTTCATAGGCTTGAATTTGATGTAATTTTGGTGTTTTCATATTTTTTTTGGTGTTTCGAAGGCTCCACTAAGTTTGAAAAATGCTATGGGGTGTGTTGGTGTATTTGATTGGGGCCCCGAGGGGCTCGGGATTGATTTAGGATGGTTGGCGGAGTTTTGAACTTAAGAAAATGCAGCAAATGGCTGATGGTGTAAGTTTCTGGTGTTGGCCGCACCTGCGGATGGGTAGCCACAGGTGAGATGTCGCAAGTGCAAATGGCCGTGCGCAGGTGCGAAAGGAGGCTAGGCAAGAGGAATCCGCAGGTGCGAAGTGTTGGCCGCACCTGCGAAGCCGCAGGTGTGGAGAAGTGGTCGCAGGTGCGAGAATTGGTCCGTTAGTGGGATTGCGCAGGTGCGTAACTGGGACTGCAGGTGCGGTTAAAGGTCAGCAAGTGCGGAATTGCTAGGCAGAACATTATAAAAGAGGCCTCCATGAAATTTTAGTTATTTAACCATTGTTGCATGCGGTTGGAACTCATTTGAAGGCAATTTGAAAAGAGAATTTGTGGGTCTTCAGTGGAGGTAAGTTCACGGGTTATTAAAATCGTTTCTATGCTATTTTGTTCAGATTAGGCTTGTAAATTGAAGGACTAAAGTACAAAGAAGGTTGGAAAAATGTGTGGAGGAATGGAAAATTCTTTTGGCACTTTGGGTAGGCAATTGTGGTGTTTTTGGTATTTGTAGAATCGTGGGAGGACGAGGTTCCTAGTGATGCAAATTTTCTCGTGAGACGTGGTCCTGGGGATCGGGTTTGGCTGAATTTCGAGATTCTTGTATAAATTGATAGTTTTCGATTGGGTTGTGTTCCTTTAGTATATATTAATGATGTTAAACTGGTTTGGCTAGATTCGGAGCAATCGGGAGCCAATTTGAGGGGCAAGAGCATAGTGGACTAGTATTGTGGCCCGGTAGAGGTAAGTAATAATTATAAATCTTGTCCTGAGGTTATGAAACCCTGGACTTCATATTTCTCATTGATTTTAGAATGGCGCACATGTCGGATGACGAGTATGTGACGCGCACTGATTTTTGGATTGGACTTGGTCCTCTCTGCGGCAACTATTAAGTTGCGTATTTTACTCAAATCCGTATGTTAAATTGTGTTCTAAAGATTATTGAAATACTTGGGCTATAAGCCATGTTTGGGGCCTCGTGCCGATCTGGTTAGACCCCTTGGGGGCTTTTTACTTCTATTTTCCTCACTGTTTATTGATGATTTCACTAAGTCACATTGTGCTTACTGTTTTCGAAACTCAGCCTGATTTGCACTACTTTGAGATTTAAAAATTATGTTTTGGGTTGAGTACCCCGTTTTACTGATACGCCCTAGGGGCTTTTGAGAGGTTCTACTGAGTGAGGCCGAGGGCATGATTGTGAGGATATGATATGCCACGAGGTGGCTTGATATTAGCGCTTGGGCTGAAGGAGCCCCTCCGGAGTCTGTACACACCCCCAGTGAGCGAAGGTACCTACAGAGTGCTGAGTGCCGAGTGATGAGTGATTGGGAGGCATGAGTGACCGTGAGGTTTCCCGAGGGGCTATTACTGAGTGGCTGTGAGGTGCTGAGTGATATTCTGTCCGGGGGGCGATTTATGATTCATGTTTTTGCCCGAGGGGATACTTATGATTTATTTCAGTTCAATACTAAATCTTTCGGTTTGAAATTGTTGAAAATGTACATTTCTCAAAGGATTTTTCAGAAGTTGGTTTTAAGGCATGATGATTTCACATATCTACGTATATACTGTTGGAAAGAAAGGCTGTGCATATTGTGAATTGATGATACTGATTTTTATGTATTTTCTTGCCCCTTAGACTTGATTTATTTTCATTACTACTGAGTTTCCGTACTCACATTACTCCCTGAACCCCTGTGTGCAGATTCAGGTGCAGATACCGAGCATTAGCTATCTATTCCGTGCGGAGCCGGAGTGCGGGATATAGAGGTAGCTGTCCAGCGTCCGCAACATCTCTGTTTTCCCTTCTTGTTGTAACTAGCTATTTATTCTGAGGTTTTATATTATAATAGTATAGCTTTTTGGATTATCTCTCTTAGATTCTCATGACATGTTGGCTCCGAGTTTTGGGGTTGGTTGAACTTTTTATTGGCCTAATGTATTTAGTAAATTCTGTATATTCTATGAGATGCTTTAATTGGTTGGGATTTATATAGAGAAACTATAAATATGTGATTGTTGCTAGCCTAGTTCCACGATAGGCGCCATCACGGCCGGTTTAGGATTTGTGGTCGTGACAGGGGTATTGTAGCTTGGACCGTATTTTATCTCAAAATTTCAAACTTCGATGCAACTAATTTTCTTTGATTCGCTTACCTTCTCACCTTCAAGAATTTACTTATCACTTGTTTGAAATAGCATAATACTTATAATCCAAAAATAATCTCATTCCCGAGCTTACATCGATTAATCTTATGACGAAACTTTAACGTGCAAAAATACGGGATATAACATCTCATTTTCCGAGCTTCCATCAATTTACTTATGGCGTACTTTCACGTACGAAAAAATGGGATGTAACAGAGGTACCACCTCGTAGTCTCAAAAGTAAATGCGCAGGGGATCTCCCGTGATACCATCTTATAGTCCCAAAGCCAACATGCAGGAGGATCTCACAAGATACCGTCCTGTAGTCCCAAAGATAAACACGCAGCTCAAAGAAGTGAAGATAATAGTTATAGAAAGAAAACTACAATTTAGACTAAGTACCAGTGAAGAAAACAAGCATGAATTAACTAAGCATGCTGCAAAGAGTTCATATAAGCGATTAAGACACATAGACATGCTATTCGAGGCTAACATGATAACTACACATGCTAGTATACTTAATTAGACAGAAAATAGGCTATTAGTCTATAAAATTCTCGTTATCTCGCGTACATGGCACTCACATATCATAAAATTACCAAATCCTAAGGGGATTTCCCCCACACAAGGTTAGGCAAGCCACTTACCTCGAACCAAGCTTAATCAATCGGTAGCAATGCTTTCCCCATGAATATCCGACTCTGATTGGTCCAAATCTAGCCAAAATCAATTACATACCATATATATATATATATATATGGTATGTATATATATATAAAAGAATCTAATCTATTTAATGAAATCTAAGCCAAAGCAAGAAATTAAGAAATCGACCCAAAAAGCCTCCCCGGGCCCACGTCTCGGAACCGGGTGAAAGTCACAAAATATGAACACCCATTCGTTCACGAGTCCAACCATACAAGATTTACTCAATCCGACCCCAAATAGCCTTTCAAAACTCAAAATTTTAGTTTATGAAGTTCCTACCATTTTTCTCCAAAATTTTCAACTCAAATCCCTAATTAGATAATGAAAATAGCAATAGATTCATGAAATATCGTCCAATCCGAGTTAGAATCACTTACCCCAACAATATCCTTGAGGAAACCTCAAAAAATTTCCTCACACCGAGCTCTCTTAGTCCCAAATGGAAAATGGGAATCAAACCCTCGAACTTGATCTTTTCTGCCCAGCGATCCCGCATCTGCGGACCTTCTGTCGCACCTACGACACCGCACCTACGATGCTGAACCTGCGAAATTTCTCTCGCAAGTGCGGAAATGACTTAAAGGGCTGGGAACACATATTTGAGCAATGGACGCAACTGTGAGCCCGCTCCTGCGGGAATATTCCGCTTCTGCGATCCCTCACGCTCAAGGCCCTTCCGCATCTGGGCTCCATCTTCCGTATCTGCGGATGCGCAGATGCGGCTAACCTTCTCGCACCTACGGTCACAGACTAAATTGACCAAACTACACCTGCACTCCACCTTCCGCACGTGCGAATCCACACCTGCGTTCTCGCCACCGCAGGTGCGAAACACCAGAAGACCAGAAACTCAGCAATTACCTAAGTTCAAATTTCAACACGTTAAGCATCTGAAACACACGCGAGGCCTTAGCGACCTCAACCAAACATACCAAACAGTCCTAAAATACCATACGAACTTAGTTAAGCCCTCAAATCACGTCAAACAACGCTAAAAACACAAATAACCCTCCGATTCAAACTTAATGAACTTGAAACTTTAAATTTTCTACAACCGATGCCGAAACCTATCAAACTACGTCCAATTGAGCCCAAATTTTTCACTGAAGTCATATTCAACACTACACACCTACTCCAACTTCCGGAATCAAAATCCGACCCCGATATCAAAAAGTCTGCTACCAGTCGTAATCCCAAAAATTTAACTTTCACCTTTTCAAGCCTAAATAAGCTACAGACCACCAAAACACAATACGTACACGCCCTTAAGTCCAAAATCACCCTACGTAGCTAACGAAACTGACGAAACTCCACTCAGTAGTCGTCTTCACACAGTTCCAACTACGGTCAAAATCCTAAGACTTAAGCTTCTGTTTTAGGGACTAAGTGTCCCAAAACACTCTGAAACCACCACAAATACCTCCCGGCAAGTCACATAAGCAGAAAGAGACACGGGAAAAGCAGTAAATAGGGGATCGGGGCTATTACTGTCAAAATGACCAGCCGGGTCTTTATATCCTCCCCCTCTTAAAATAATCGTTTGTCCTCGAACGAGTATAGAGACATACCTGAAGAGGTGAAAATATGAGGATAATGGTTGTGTATATTACGCTCGGTCTCCTAAGTTTCCTCCTTAGCCGACTGATCCTCCACTAAACCTTCACGGAAGCAATGTCCTTTAACCTTAGCTTTCGAACCTGCCTGATCAAAATAGCCACTGGCTCCTTAACGTAAGATAGATACTTGTCTAACTGGACTGTGATGAAATTCAACAAATGAGACGGATCATCGTGATACTTCCTGAGCATAGAAACATGGAATACCGGATGAACTGCTACAAGACTGGGAGGTAAGGCAAGCTCATAAGCGACCTCCCCAACTCGCCGCAACACCTCAAAGGGACCAATGAACCTTGGGCTCAGCTTGCCCTTCTTGCGGAACCTCATAACACCATTCATAGGCAAAATCCGGAGCAAGATCCGCTCTCCAACCATGAATGCAATATCGCAAACCTTCCTGTTCGCATAACTCTTCTGTCCGGACTGGGCCCGATAATCTAGCCTCGTCCGGCTCGAACCAACCCACTAGAGACCGACACTACCTACCATACAGAGCCTTAGACGGTGCCACTTGGATGGTCGAATAATAACTGTTGTTGTAGGAAAACTCCACAAGTGGCAAGAACTGATCCTATGAACCTCCAAACTCCATCACATACGCACGGAGCTTATCCTCTAATATATGAATAGTGCGCTCGGACTGTCCGTCCGTTTGAGGTTGAAATGTTTTGCTCAGCTCCACTCGAGTACCAAACGCATGCTGTAAGGCCCTCTAGAACCATGATGTAAATTGTGTACCCGGGTCAGAGATGATAGATACCAGTACGCTATGAAGCCTGACGATCTCACAGATATAAATTCGAGCCAACTTCTCAGAAAAATAGGTAGTCATCACAAGAATGAAATGAGTTGACTTGGTCAGCCTATCCACAATCACCGAAACTGCATCAAACCTCCATTGGGTCCGTGGGAGTCCAACAACGAAATTTATAGTTCTACTCTCCCATTTCCACTCTGGAATCTCTAAGTTATGAAGAAACCCACCGACTGTTGATGCTCATACTTCACCTGCTGGTAATTTAAACACCAAGCCACATACTGCACTATAACCTTCTTTATCGTCCTCCACCAATAATGCTACCTCAAGTCCTGATACATCTTCGCAGTATTACATCCCGTACTTTAATATTAGGATGAGTCGTAGTAATCCGTATGAGCTTGAAGGGATTAAGACCATTCATGAGATTATAGAGGATTTGTGACTATGTTATTTTAAGACCCCGTAAGTTTAACAACATTGATACCGTTATATACATTTGATATGGTATTTTGAGTGGAACATTTTTGTAAAAAAAAGTTTGAAAAATGAGTTTCATCAAAGTTTGACAATTTGGAATAAAACGGTCCAAGTTTTAATACCCGGTATTTATGAATTAGTGCTATACAATATACCACACGACCATGATAGTAAATTATATTATAATAAGATATATAAAGTGTGTTAAAAGTGAGTAGTGTTTTAAGTAATTTGAAAAAATTCTTAATAATATGGATAATTGGGTAATTAATAATTTTAGTGGGAAATTAATTAAAAGTTTGGATAAGGCCTACAAAGCCTAAGGTGGAAGCCCCCCTCCCCCCCAATTACAAATTAATGACTCTTAAAACCATGTAACTTGGTGGAACCAAGATGTATGATGAGTCATAACATCTAAGTGGCTTTGTTTACACGTTGGAGGAATAGCATAAGTTGTCTTTGGAGGAATAACACATAAGTTGTCTTTGATGATTTCCTTTGTCTTCGTTTCATTATTGGTAATGAACTTGGAGAAATTTTGGGAATACATGGCAGAATAAGGCCGAAAGAAAATTGTTTGATGATGTAGAGTATGGAGTGAATAGTAGTCAGATAAGAAATAACGTGCTACGATATCAAGAATATCTTAAGTATTTTTCCCTACTTCAATCGGGCATTACATGTTTTTCGCAAAGACGTAGGTTAAAAGGATTGTCAAGAGAATCGAATCAGGTAAGTTAAGGCTAACCCTTTCTTCTATTGACATGGTCCAAGTATTGAAACGTAAACATAATGTTGTTCTATAAGTGGTTCTACTCTTAGTAGTTAAGGATGTCTACGTTATTTATTCCTGTAAAATGATATTCAAGCATGTCTAAGTATATTCCTAATTCCCTATTGAGGCATATGATAAAGATGTTAATGTTCATAATATTGTAATACATGCATCTTCATGCAATTACCACCGTGCTACGGCCGGTGGGGCAGTCATTCATTTACCACCGAGCTACAGCCAGTTGGGCAATTATGCATTTACCACCGAGCTATGGCCGGTCAGATAGTTACCACTGATCAGTTGGACAGTCATGCATCATAAAATATATATAATGGTCTCAAAGAGAAGCATAATATATATAAGTATAATAAGTATTCATATAGGGTGGCACTTCAGACATTCAGGTTGATTCTTATATGTCTTTAATTAATGTTGACTTATTGTTATGTTTCAGTTCCGCCTTACATACTCGATACATTATTCGTACTGACATCCTTTTGTTGGGTACGCTGCATTCACACCTGCAGGTATAGATAATCAGTTTGACGAGCCCTCATAGTAGACGATTTTAGCATTCATCGAAGGATCGGTAAGACTCCACCTCATTAGTAGTGTAGCCGAGTCTATGAGTTATCGTATCAGAGTTTTGCTACAGACTTATGGGTAGGCCGGTACCCTGTCCCATTTGGTGTCAAATAATCTTAGAGGCTTTGTAGATAGAGGTTCATTTTGTACAGTATGTTGGAGGCCTTGACGGCCCATATTTATTCATATTTTAAGAACGATGGTTCATTGATACAGCATTTTCCCACTTATAGTTATACATTACGAGTTGTGTCCATGTTGGCCCATGATAGTTACAAAAAAATTAGTTACAAAGTGGTTCGCTCGATCCAGTGCGGCACCGGGTGCCAGCCACGCCTCCCCAGGTTTGGGGCGTGACAAAGTGGTATAAGAGCAGGTCATGTCCTAGGGTGTCCACAAAGCCGTGCTTAGTAGAGTCTCACTTATGGGTGTGTTGCATGACACATTTATAATTGAGGAGCTATAGGGCATTTAGGAAATGTTACCCTTCTTTTGTTTCCAGATCGTGCCATAGATTTGAGTCGTAAGAATTCAGTATGAAGATTTTGCCAGATTTCGTATGCACCAGAGGTGCAAGTATCACAATAGAGCTTTAAGGCATAATTTCCACCTATGTGGAAGGGAGGTTATGCAAGAAACAGAAGGTACGATGCGAGATTGACAAGTAAGTAAGGTAAAGTTGAAGAAGATACGAGATACTCAAGTACAAAAGGTTTTCAATAGTCGAGACTTAGATATAGTTTGGATTTTAGTTTAGTTTATAGAGGAGAACCTAGTGAAAATTTTCTAAATCTCTAAGAGTTAACATTTAAGGACGAATGTTTTAGGGGGGAAGGATGTTACATCCCATACTTTAATATTAGGATGAGTCGTAGTAATCCATGTGAGCTTGAAGGGATTAAGACCATTCACGAGATTATAGAGGATTTGTGACTATGTTATTGTAAGACCCCGTTAGTTTAACAACATTGATACCGTTATATACATTTGATATGGTACTTTGAATGGAACATTTTTGTAAAAAAAAATTTGAAAAATGAGTTTCGTCGAAGTTTGACAGTTTGGAATAAAATACGGTCCAAGTTATAATACCCGGCATTTATGGATTAGTGCTATACAATATACCACACGACCATGATACTAAACTACATTAAAGTAAGATATATAAAGTGTGTTAAATGTGAGTAGTATTTTAAGTAATTTGAGATAATTTTTAATTATATGGATAATTGGGTACTTAATGATTTTAGTGGGAGATTAATTAAAAGTTTGAATAAGGCCTACAAGACCTAACGTGAAAGCCCCCCCCCCTCCCCCATCCCCATTCTAAATTAATGACTCTTAAAACCATGTAACTTGGTGGCACCAAGGTGTATGATAAGTCATAACACCTCTTTTAAGTAACTTGGTGGCACCAAGGTGTATGATAAGTCATAACACCTAAGTGGATTTGCTTACTCATTGGAGGAATAACATAAGTTGTCTTTGGAGGAATATCACATAATTTGTCTTTGGCAATTTCCTTTGTCTTGGTTTCATTATTGGTAATGAACTTGGAGAAATTTTGGGAATACATGGCAGAAGAAGGCCGAAAGCAAATTTTTTGATGATGTAGAGTATGGAGTGAATATTAGTCGGATAAGAAATAACGTGCTATGATATCAAGAATATCTTAAGGATTTTTCCCTACTTCGATCGGGTGTTACGTATTTTTTGCAAAGACGTGTGTTACAGAGAGTCAAGAGAATCAGCTCAGGTATATTAAGGCTAACCCTTTCTTCTTTTGGCATGATCCAAGTAACGAAACGTAAAATTAATGTTGTTCTATAAGTGGTTCTACCCTTAGTAGTTAAGGATGTCTATATTATTCATTCCTATAAAATGATATTCAAGCATGTCTAAGTATGTTCGTAGTTCCCTATTGAGGCATATGACAAAGATGTTAATTTTCATAATATAGTAATACATGCATCTTGATGCATTTACCACCGTGCTATGGCCGGTTGGGCAGTCATTCATTTACCACCGAGCTACGGCCGGTTGGGCAGTTATGCATTTACTACCGAGCTACGACCGGTCGGGTAGTTACCACTGATCAGTTGGGTAGTCATGCATCATAAGATATGGATAATAGTCTCAAAGAGAATCATAATATATATAAGTATAATAAATATGAATACACAGTGGCACTTTTGAGATTCAGGTTGATTCTTCTATGTCTTTAATTAATATTGACTTATTGTTATGTTTCAGTTCCGCCTTACATACTCGGTACATTATTCGTGCTGACATCCTTTTGTTGGGGATGCTGCATTCATGTCTGCAGGAATAGATAATCAGTTTGACGAGCCCTCATAGTAGACAATGTTAGAATTCAGCGAAGGATCGGTAAGACTCCTCCTCATTCGGAGTGCAACCGAGTCTATGATTTATCATGTCTGAGTTTTTCTACAGACTTATGGGTAGGCTGGTACCCTGTCCCATTTGATGTCAAATAATCTTAGAGGTTTTATAGACAGAGGTTCATTATGCACAGTATGTCAGAGGCCTTGAAGGCCCATATGTATTCATATTTTAAGAACGATGGTTCATTGACAGAACATTTGCCCACTTATAGTTATACATTACGAGTTGTGGCCATGTTGGCCCATGATAGTTACAAAGAAAATGAGTTACAGAGTGGTTCGCTCGGGCTAGTGTGGCACTGGGTGCCAGCCACGCCTCCCCAGGTTTGGGGCGTGACACGCGACACCCGGATGAATGGAGTACTGCGAACTGTGAGCCTCCTGGAGAATCAACTCACGCAAACCCTCTACATTTGGCACACATAATTGGCCATGCATCCTTAATTCACCATCATCCCCAATAGTGACCTATCATCGTGTTGGACCATGTCCTTAAGGAGAAGCAGATGGGGGTCATCATACCGACGCTTCCTGATACGATCATAAAGAGAAGACCGGGAGGCCACACAAGCCAATACTCGACTCACCTCAGAAATATCCAATCTCACAAACTGGCTGGCTAAGGCCTGAACATCCAATGCCAATGGCCTCTCTGCTGCTGGTAGATATGCTAAACTGCCCAAACTATTCGCCCGACGACTCAAAGCATCGACCGCCACATTGGCCTTCCCCGGGTGGTATAAAATAGTGATATCATAGTCCTTAAGCAGCTCCAACCACCTCCGCTGATGCAAGTTAAGATCCTTTTGCTTGAACAAGTGCTGCAAACTCTGATGATCGGTATAAATCTCACAAGGGACACCGTACAAATAGTGCCGCCAAATCTTCAAGGCATGAACAATAGCTGCTAACTCAAGGTCGTGGACATGATATTTCTTTTCATGCAACTTTAGTTGTCTAGATACGTAGGCAATCACTCTACCGTCCTGCATCAACACCGTGCCGAGACCAATTCGCGATGCATCACAATATACAGTGTAATACCCCAAACCTGTAGGCAATAACAATACTGGGTTTGTAGTCAAAGCTGTCTTGAGCTTCTGAAAGCTCTCCTCACACTCCTCTATCCATCTGATCGAAGCACCCTTACGGGCTAGTCTGGTCACAAGTGCTGCAATAGATGAGAAACCCCCTACAAAACGACAGTAATACCTCGCCAAACCAAGAGAACTCCGGATCCCCATAGCTGATGATGGTCTAGGCCAACTCTGCACTACTTCCACCTTCTTCAGATTAACCTTGACCCCATCACGCGATACTACATGACCCAAGAATGCCACTGAGTCTAGCCAAAACTCACACTTTGAAAATTTTGCATATAACTTCTTTTCTCTGAAAGTATGAAGCACAGTCCTCAGGTGCTTCTCATGATTCTCCCGAGTCTGGGAGTACACCAGAATGTCGTCAATAAACACAATGACGAAAGAGTCAAGATAAGGCCGGAACACACTGTGCATCAAGGGCATAATAGCTGCTAGGGCATTGGTCAGCCCAAAAGACATCACGAGACCTCGTAGTGACCATACCGAGTCATGAAGGCAATCTTCGGGATATCTAGCTCCCGAATCTTCAATTGATGATAGCCTAAACGTAAGTCAATCTTGGAAAACACCATGGAACCCTATAACTGATCAAATAAGTTATCAATACCAGGCAGTGGATACCTATTTTTCACTGTAACCTTGTTCAGCTGGTGATAATCAATGCACATACGCATAGAAACATTCTTTTTCTTCACAAATAAGACCGGAGCACCCCGAGGTGACACATTAAGCCGAATGAAGTCCTTATTAAGCAACTCCTGTAATTGCTCCTTGAACTCCTTCAACTCAGGAGGAGCCATACGATATGGAGGAATAGAGATGGGTTGAGTGCCTAAAAACAAATCAATGCCGAAATCAATATCTCTATCGGGCGGCATGCCCGGAAGATCAACTGGAAACACATCTGGAAAGTCCCTTACTACTAAACTGACTCAACTATAGGGGTATGAATACTGGCATCTCTTATAATACTAACATTCGTTGAGCTTTAAGAAATGAAATAACCATGTTGGGAGTATACTCTAAGGTACCTCTCCACTCTAATCGCGATAATCCTGGCATAGCCAGCGTCACGGTCTTAGCGTGACAATCAAGAATAGCATAATGGGGCGACAACCAGTCCATGCACAAGATAACATCAAACTCTACCATACTGAGCAATAATAAATCGGCTTTGGTCTCAAAACCACTAAGAGCAATAAAAAACGATCGATACACGCGGTCCACAATAAGTGAATCTCCCACAAGAGTAGACACATAAACATGGGAACTCGAAGAATCCCGAGATATGCCCAAATATAGGGTAAAATAAGAGGACACATAGGAATACGTAGAGCCTGCGTCAAATAATACTGATGCATCTCTATAACAGACTAGAACGATACCTGTAATGACAGAGTTGGAAGCAACTACCTCTGTACGAGTCGGAAGAGCATAATATTTGTCCTGGCCTCCCCCTATAGGGCGACCTCGACATCCCAAACCTCCACCTCGAGTTGGCTGAGTAGGGGGGCGATAGCTGGTGCTGGAATCATAACTTAAGGACTCGGTGGAGCACGTGGTGGCTGAGAAGTATGTGGAGGTGAACCTAACCTAAGTCTGGGAAATCCCTCACCATATAAAGAGTGTCGCCACAGTCAAAACAAGCTCTCATAGGGCCTGGCTACTATGACTGACTCGGGCCTGGTCTTCTAGACTGGACGTTATAAGCACCCTGTGCAGGAGGCTCACTAGATACTGGCAGTGCATAATAAGGCTCCCAGGGCCTAGAAGGGGCTGGAATACCACTGGCGGCTGGAAGAGCTAAATGAACGGGGCGACTCACATTACCCTTACCATGGCGAACTGCAGTTAGGGCACGAGTACCACTGTAAGTGCCAGACTCTCGAGACCTCTTGGCCTCCATCTCTTCTCTATCCGGTGCAAACATGCCCTCCAATCTCCTAGAAATACTCACAACCTGATGATAAGAAATATCCATCACCAACTCCCTGGCCATACAAATCTGGATACTGGGGTGGAGTCCCTAGAAAACCGTCGAACCCTCTCTCAAACTGTGGCAACTAAGGCCGGTGCATGGCGGGCCAAATTGCTGAAGCCAACTGCATACTGTGACACGGTCATAACACCCTAGCGCAGCTACTCAAACTCCACATGTAACGACCCGACCAGTCGTCTTATGTTCTAGAACCCCGTGCCCCTAAACAAGACTTTCAATATTTGCTTTTACTGATTTATAGCTTGCAGGGACGGGTGGTGTCATGACCCAAACCGATGGGCCACGACGGGCATCCAATACCTTACTCAACCGAGTACCAACGTAACGTATCTTTCTTATTACATTATCATATACACCTGACATACGGGCCTAATAGGCCAACATAATCATTCATAAATTCAAAAGATAAGACTACAAGTCCGTACAATCTTTCACGTATACGCCATATGTCTACAAGCCTCTAAGATTTTGGTGTGAGGCGAGCTTCTAGAAGCTCAAGACAGCCTTGACCACCACACCAGTTTCAGTGTTGTCTTCTGGTTTTGGTATGTATACAGTTTATTGCGACGCTTCACATGTTGGTTTGGGATGTGTATTGATGCAGGAGGGGCAAGTTGTTGCATATGCTTCACGTCAGCTGAAGGTTCATGAAAAGAATTAACATGTGCACGATTTGGACCTGGCGGCGATTGTTCATGCTCTTAAGATTTTGAGGCAATACTTGTATGGGGTGCCTTGTGAGGTTTATGCAGACCACCGCAGTTTGCAACACTTGTTCAAGCAGAGGGTTCTTAATTTGAGGTAGCGTAGATGGCTTGAGTTGCTGAAGGATTATCACGTTATTATTCTTTATCATTCGGACAAGGCGAATGTGGTTGCAGATGCCTTAAGCTGGAAGCAGGAGAGTATGGGTAGATTGGCTCTCATTTTAGTAGAGGAGAGACCTCTAGCTTTGGACATTCAGTCCTTGGCTAATCGCCTGGGGAGGTTGGACCTTTTAGAGCCCAGCCGAGTTCTTGCACTTGTTGTTGCTCAGTCATCATAATTGAGGGAGATCAAGGCCCGGTAGTTTGATGATCCGCACTTGGCAGTTCTTCGGGAGACGATGTTACAGGGTGGTGGGTTTCTATTGGCGAGGATGGTGTTCTAAAACATCAGGGTCGCATATGTGTCCCTAATGTTGACGGCCTGAGGGAGAGGATTCTAGAGGAGGCACATAGTTCCAGGTATTGTATTCACCCTAGTGTTATGAAGATGTATCGTGACCTGAGGCAGCATTACTAGTAGAGGCGGATGAAGAAGGACATAGTAGAGTATGTTGCTAGATGTCTAAATTTCCAGCAGGTTAAGTATGAACACCAGAGTCCAGGAGACCTACTTCAGCAGATGCCTATACTTGAGGGAAAATGGGAGCACATCACTATGGACTTCGTAGTTGGGTTACCTCGGACCTTGCGGAAGGTTGATGCGGTTTTGGTCATTGGGGACACGTTGACCAAGTCGGCACATTTCATTCCAGTAGCTACTACCTATACTTCAGAGAGGTTGGCTCAAATCTACATTCGGGAGATAATTTGGTTGCACGGTGTACCTGTGTCCATTATATCAGATCGAGGTCCTCAGTTCACCTCGCACTTCTGGAGAGCAGTACAGAGTGAGTTACGCACCCGGGTAAAGCTCAGCACAGCATTCCATCTTCATACCGATGGGCAATCGGAGCGGACAGTTCAGATATTGGAGGACATGCTCAGAGCACGTGTGATTAACTTTGGAGGGAAGTGGGACCATTTCTTACCCTTGGCCGAGATTTCTTATAATAACAGTTATCAGTACAACATTGATATGGCTCCATTTGAGGCCTTGTATGGTCGGCGATGTTGTTCTCCCATCGGGTGGTTTGAGCCTGGAGAGGCTAGGTTATATGGCACGAATCTGGTGAAGGATTCTTTGGAGAAAGTAAAGTTGATTCAGGAGAGGCTTCGCACAACACAGTTCAGACAAAAGAGTTACACGAATCAAAAGGCGCGTGATGTATCATTTATGGTAGGCGAGAAGGTCGTGTTGAAATCTCGCCGATGAAGGGTATTATGAGGTTTGGAAAGAAGGGCAAGATGAGCCCAAGGTTTATAGGTCCATTTGAGGTGTTGAGGCGAGTTGGGGAGGTTGCTTATGAGCTCGCTTTACCTCCCAGTTTATCAGAAGTTCATCCGATCTTTCATGTGTCCATGCTCCGGAGGTACCACGCCGACTTCTCTCATGTGATAGACTTCGACACCATTCAGCTAGATGAGAGGTTGGGTTATAAGGAGGATCCAGTTGCTATAATTGACGGGCAGGATCGCTAGTTGAGGTCCAAGAGGGTTTACGCTGTAAAGGTCCAGTCGAGGGGCCAACCAGTCGAGGAGGCGACTAGGGAGTCTGAGGAGGACATGCAGATCAGATATCCACACGTATTCAGCACTCCAGGTATGATTCTAGACCCGTTCGAGGACAAACATTTGTCTAAGAGGTGGAGAATGTAACGACATAACCGGTCATCTTTTGTTCTAGAACCCCGTGACCCTAAATGATACTTTCCGTATTTTCTTTGGGATGGGTGGTTCGAGGTTTAGAGTAGTTTGGGGTGGTATAGGAACACTTAGTTCCTTAAGGTTGGCCTTAAAGGTCAAGTTTGACTTCGGTCAACATTTTTAGTAAACGACCTAGGAATCGAGATTGGAAATCTCCAGTAGGTTCGTATGATGATATCGGACATGGACGTATGTTCGGAACGGGTTTCGGATGACCCGGGAGCATTTCGACGCCAAATAGTGAAATATGATTCCTTAAGTTTAAAATTGAGGTTTGGAACGTGTTTTTATGTTATGGAGGTCCGAACGGAATTTTGAGAGCAGGAATAGTTCCATCATGTCATTTATGAGTTGCTCGCAAAATTGGGTGTCATTCCGAGTAGTATAGGTATGTTTCGGCATGTTGAAAGCGAATTCAAGAACTTAAAGTTCTTAAGTTGGATTTAGTTGGTTTGGGGTATGATTCTTGGATTTAGTGTTGTTTCGGACGTTCCGAAGGCTCGAGCGAGTCCGTATAATGATTTAGAACTTGTTGGTATATTTGGACGGGGCCTCCGGTGGGCTTGGATGCCATTCGGACATCTCGCGAGGCAAACCAAGCTCTTAAAGAGCTGCTGGTGCATCAGATCTGGTGACCTGCGAAGGACCAGCCGCAAGTGCGAGACCGCAGGAGTGGTCGAAGCCTCGTACGTGCGGCCTTAGAGGGGCTGTCCAATTTCCATAGGAGCAGGCCTTTTCCCGCAGAAGCGGAGCCGCAGGTGCGGGCTCCGTTCCGCAGGTGCGACCCCTGGCCTTCTTCTCCTCTTCCGCAGGTACGAGCACTGGCTCGTAGATGCCAGACTGCAGGTGCGGTCCTCGAGCCACATGTGGGAAATTCGTAGAGGTAGTGAGGTTGTTTTAAATGCGGAACTTAGACATTTTTAGGCCATTTCTTTCACATTTGGACGATTTTGGGAGCTTTCAAAGGGGAGATTCGACCTAGCAATTGTGAGGTAAGTAATTTCTACTTAAAACTGAGTTTAATACTTGAGTTTTGGGTAGATTAGCACACAAAAATTGTGGAAATCATGGGTTTAGAGTAAAAACTTAGAGTTTTGAGAAAAATAAGATTTAAACAAAAAAATTGTTATGGAATCATGCAAAAACTATATATCATTGATCCTTAGGTTATGGGTAACAATTTCTCTTGAAAATTTCCAGAATCCGAGCATGTGGGCCGGGGGGTACATTTTAGGATTTTGTAAACTAGTTTGAGATAATTATTTAAATAGGAGAATTGTGGACTCTTGAGCATAGATTGATTTATTTATATAATGTTTGGCTAGTTTCGGGTTCTTGGGCGACGAATTTGGAGATTTGGGCGCATTCTTGACCCCGGAAGTAGGCTTGAAACGAGGTAAGTCTCCTTTCTAACCTTGTAAGAGGGAATTGTACCCATAGGTGAAGTAATTAACTATGTGTCATTATTTGTGGGGACTACGTACGTACGAGGTGACGAGAGTCCGTGCGTAGTGACTATTCTTGTTATGTCCGGGTAGTTAGGTTTACACCATGCCTTGTGAACTCCGTTACTTGGAATATATGCCTTGTGATCTCCGTGTATGTAAGCTTGTTTCCAAGAAATCCTAGAACTTGACGTTTTCAAACGAATTACTATTTAGGAAAAGGATTTAAGGAAAAATGTTGTGCTTATGTGTTACCGCTTCGCAATTTATATTCCGCGAGCGGAGTGATTCTTTCCACTACTCTCATGGGAGCGGGCCGTACGCCACAGTATGTTAATAGATGCATCTATGGTTCGCGTCGTTCGACCCTTCGGCTGCACATTTTTTTATTATGTTGGCTCAGACCGTATGTCCTTGATACATTATGCGCAAACTATTTTTCTGATATTTGTCATGACTGTTAAACTGTTAGATGTCTTGGAAGACAAATTTATAAATTGTATATTGGTGTTTCGCCACATAAATAGGTTTGGTGGTTATGCTCAATATTCATTGTTTTACTGCCCATGTGTACTTGTTATTCATTTTTAATAATATCTAATTATACTGTTTGGACCCTAGTAAGTGTCAAGTCGACCTCTCGTCACTACTTCTTCGAGATTAGACTGGATACTTACTGGTTACATATTGTTTATGTACTCATGCTACGCGCTCTATTTAATTGTACAGGTTCTGAGGCAGGTGCATCTGGGTATCAACCCGGAGCTCGTCCTTGACTGCACTAGGTTGAGGCTTCACGATGAGCTACTTCTCCTGATGACATTCAACAACACTCTGGAGTCTTTCTTTTGCTATTTCTGTCTATATCCTCTAAGACAGTAGGATAGTCCTTTATTTCTTTTGATTCTACTATACTAGATGCATGTAGACTTGTGACACTAGTTCCTGGCACACACATTGGTAGACTATTATTTTGGTGATGTAATTAATTAAAGTTGACTTTTGGTCTTCGTAACTTGATTTCCCTGCTATCTGTTATGTTCCATGCGTAGTGGCTCAATTATTTTTGAGATAAGAAAAGAAATTAATAGAAAATAAACTAGATTCAGTAGATAATTAGTGTCGGCTTTCCTGACAACAGTGTTGGGCGCCATCGCGACCTGGATTAGGATTTGGATCGTGACACCGTGCGCCATGAGTCCCGGAGGCTCTGAGGGACATACTCTCTCAAAAACATGTTCGAGAACTGATTCCATGTAAGTGAATTTTCCTCAGCCGGACTACTTAACTCATAAGCACGCCACCACTGATAGGCTGCTTCTCTAAGATAGAATGTGGTCAAAGAAACTGTGTTTCCGCTACGCCCATAGTACGGAGAATACGGTGACACTCCTGCAGAAAACCTTGGGTATCATTTGTTTCCAATCCGATGAAGGTAGGTAAGTGGTACTTCTTGTACCTCTCAAGTCTGAGATGCTCCGCCTCAGAAGCTGGTGGCCTAATCTCGTGCTAGACCAGAGCTACCGGCTGCATAGGTATACACTTTTGGGCCTGGTCGAGCTGGAACCGCTGCTCAGGGGTATGGGTTGCGAGTCTATGCCCCTCCCCTGGCCTGAGATGTAGCAGGAGCTAGTGGGAGCAATCTAGTGTGAGCTAAGGTGTTGAACATGCTCACAAACTGGGCTAGAGTCTCCTAAAGGGCTGGTGCAGCAATAGGCACCTCAGGTGCCTGCCCTCTAGCTGGAGCTACTAGGGGATTCACTGTCGCAACTCGCGTGGGTGCTCTGGTTGCACATCGTGGTCTTCCTCATACTCTACCCTGGCCGCAGCCTCTCCCGTCTCTAGCAGAGGGTGCGGGTGCATGGTCACCAGATCCTCCGGTATGGGTCATCAGAAGTTCAGAATTTTGATGTCAAAAAATTTCGCACAACATGGAATCAAAGAAGTATAGTGTTTCCTAACAAGTCCATAGCCTCCCGAAGATAAGTACAGACGTCTCCGTACGGATCCACGAGACTCTACTAAACCGGCTTGTGACTCATGACACATATGAACCTAGAGCTCTAATACCAACTTGTCACAACACAATCTTACCTCCGTGAGCAGTCGCGATGACACCTAGTCTCTACGAATAGGTAAGCCTAACATTTGCGGAATAACAACGAAAATGAAAACATAAATCTAATCCACTAACAACTAAAGTAATGAAATGGTTGATAGAAATGCCGCTCGACATATATAATAACAACTCTCAAAAGTACATAGAGAGTTTTCCCAAGACTCGAAACATCATAAGTCACAAGCTTCTAAGAATTTACTATCTGTCTACACATCAGTATTTAGAAGTAGAAGGGGAAGAACTACACAAAAAGATAGAAGGGGACTCATAGGTCTACGGACGCGACAGATGTACCTTGAAGTCTCTATAGCAGCAGCAGGTGCACGATTAATAACGAGACTGGAACGATGTACCTGGATCTGAACCTGAAAACATGTGCAGAAGAGTATCTTGAGTACACCACAATGGAACCCAGTACGTTCCAAGCCTAACCTCAGTCGAGTAGTGACGAGGTCAGGTCAGGCCAACTAGTCAATAATAAATAAGGCAGGAAATATACAGTATAATAATAATAGACTAGGGATTAACAAAGGAAACACAACAGAACAATAGATCAACACACATGTTAAACAGCTGGGGAACTCCCGAGATACCGTCTCGTAGTCCCAAAATAAATATGCAGGGAGAACTCCCGAGGTACCACCTCGTAGTCTCAAAAGTAAATGTGCAGGGGGATCTCCTGGGATACCTTCCCGTAGTCCCAAAATTAAACATGCAGGGGGAGCTCCCAAAATACCGTCCTGTAGTCCCAAAGATAAACACGCAGCTCAAACAAGCGAAGATAATAGTTACAACAATAATCTACAGTTTAGACTAAGTACCGGTCAAGATAAGAAGCAGGAATCCAGTAAGCATGCTTCAAAGAGTTTCAGATAAGCAATTAAGATACGTAGACATGCTATTCTAGGCTAATATGATAACTACACATACTAGTATACTCAATTAGGATGAAAACGTGCTATTACTCAGTAAAATAAGGTTTTTCAATAAATATCTCGTGTACGCACTCGTCACCTCGTGTACACGACGCTCACATATCATAACATTACCAAATCTTAAGGGGATTTCCCCCACACAAGGTTAGGCAAGCCACATACCTTGAACCAAGCTCAATCAATTTGTAACAAGGCTTTTCCCACGAATATCCGACTTTGATTAGCCAAAATCTAGCCAAAATCAATTACATACCATAAATATATCTATATGAAACTAATCTAATTAATAAAATCTAAGCTAAAGAAAGAAATTAGGAAATCGACCCAAAAAGTCTCCCCGGACCTACAGCTCTGAATCGGGTAAAAGTCACAGAATATAAATACCCATTCACTCAAAATTCCAACCATACAAGAATTACTCGAATCCGACCCCAAATAGCCTTTCAAAACTCGAAATTTTAGTCTATGAAGTTCCTACCATTTCCCCCCAAATTTCCAACTCAAATCCCTAATTAGATGATGAAAATAGCAATAGCTTCATGAAATATTGTCCAATCCGAGTTAGGATCACTTGCCCCAACAATCTCCTTGAAGAAACCTCGGAAAATCGCCTCACACCGAGCTCTCAAAGTCCCAAATGGGAAATGGGAATCAAACCCTTGAACTTGATCTTTTCTGCCCATCGATCCCGTATCTGTTAGACCTTATGTCGCACTTGCGACACTGCATCTACATAATTTTCCTTGCAGGTGTGAAAATGACTTAAAGGGATGGGTCCGCATCTGTGAGCAATGGGCCGCACCTACGAGCCCGCTCCTGCGAAAATACTTTGCTTCTGCGATGCCTCGCGCTCCAGGCCCTTCAGTATATGCGCTCCATCTTCCATATCTGCAGATGCGTAGATGCGACTACCCTTTTTGCACCTGTGCTCATAGACCGAATTGAGCAAACCGCACCTGCGCTCCACCTTCCACACGTGTGAGTCCGCACATGTTGTCTCCCAGAAACTCAACAATTGCCTAACTCAAAATTTCAACCCGTTAAGCATCTGAAACACACCCGAGGCCCCAAGAAATCAATTAAACATACCAACCATTCTTAAAACACCATACAAACTTAGTCGAGCCCTCGAATCACGTCAAACAACGCTAAAAACACAAATCACCCTCCGATTCAAACTTAATGAACTTGAAAATTCAATTTTTCTACAACCGATGCCGAAACCTATCAAACCACATCTGATTGACCCGAAATTTTTCACACAAGACATATTCAACACTACGGACGTGCTCCAACTTCCGGAATCGAAATCTGAATCAAAAAGTCCGCTACGCTCGAAATCCCAAAAATTCGACGTTCGCCATTTCAACCCTAAATAAGCTACAGACCTCCAAAACACAATCCGGACACGCCCCTAAGTCCAAAATCTCCCAACAGAGCTAACGAAATCGACAAAACTCCATTCCAAAATACAATCTGGACTCTCAAAATGACTGTTCGAGTCGTTACAATCGGATCCGAGAATAACTTAGATATTCAAAAGAATTGTACATCAGTCATCATTGTCAGAAAGAACATTCATTGATTCCATCATTCGTTGGGTGGCTCATTCGTTCTATTTAATTGAATGTCATTTATTGCTATTCATCAATACTAAATGCTACATTATTACCTTTAACTTCTTAAATATTGTTGTGTGCTGCCACTACCATTAAAATATTTCTATGTAGTATTTATTGCACTTTTGAGAACTTCATCTTTGGGATATTATTGTTAACTAAGATTAACCTTCATTTATATAAATCTAATTAATTGAACCAAGATCTATATTTTTGGTCGAAAAATATCATATTTATTATTGTGGGATTTTCTTTTAATTTATTTTCCAGACCTTCTCTTCAAATGAATACTATGAAAAGAATGGAGGGACAAAAGTTTGTTTATTTTCACTTAATAAAATCTTACTCGTCAATGCATTCTTTTTTCTTTTACAATCATGTAGTCTATATATTATTAAAAGGAGATAAAAAGCCATCTTCTCTAGTTAAGTGATAGCATAGAAAAAAGTCACACGGCATAAGTAGTTAATAATTAGTTATTTAGTTAATAATAAGGTATTAGTTATTGTTTCAAATTTAAATATCTATGAAATAATAAAATAAAATACTTTATGATAAAAATGAAATTAAAAAAATTATCCGTTCAAATTAGAGAGTAGTTTCAAGTTTAAGTTTTAAATTATTTTAAAATAAAAAACTAAAATTACAAAAAAAAATTGCCAATTCTAAATTTCTTTGTATTTTTAAATAATTTTTCTTTCTGTTTTTTAAAAAAAAAGGTTATTTATTCAGAAAATATTATTGAGAATAGTGAATTATAAAATATAAAAATATATATCTTCTATTATATTATAAAAAGGAAGTAGCATACACAAATTTAGATAAAGTAATATACTAATAAAGTTTTTATGAACAATTTAATAAAATATCTACATCAATATATTATTAAAAGGAGAGGAAATAACCCTCTCCTTAAGCCAAGTCGCCGCCTAGAAAAAAGTATAATGGCATAAGTAGTTAATAATTAGTTAATGGTTATTATTTTTAAATTTAAATATCTATAAAATAATAAAATAAAATATTTTATAATCTATATATTATTAAAAGTAGAGGAAAAAGCCTTCTCCTTAAGCCAAGGGACAGCATAGAAAAAATCCAACTAGTATAAGTAGTTAATAATTAGTTATTGATTATTATTTTTGAATTTAAATATCTATGAAATAATAAAATAAAATATTTAATAATAAAAACAAAAAAAAATTATCCATTCAAATTGGAGAGTAGTTACAAGTTGAAGTTTTTAAATTAATAATAAAAATTTTAGTTATTCAGAAAATAGTATTCTATTAATAAAATAAGTAAAAAATATAAATATATATTTTTTGTATCAATATTGATATATTATTAAAAGGAGAGGATAAAGTCCTCTCCTTTTGCCAAGTGACAACCTAGAAAAAAGCCACATGGCATAGATATTTAATAATTAGTTATTTAGTTAATATTGTTTATTATTTTGAATTTAAATAGCTATAAAATAATAAAATAAAATATTTTATGATAAAAAATGAAAATTAAAAAAATCTTTCCATTCAAATTGGAGACTAGTTTCAAGTTGAAGTTTTTAAATTATTTTAAAATAAGAAACTAAAATAAAAATAATAATAAGAAACTACCAATTCAAAATTTCTTTGTTTTTAATAGTTTTTATTTTCTGTTTAAAAATATAAAGCTTATTTATTCAGAAAATATTATTAATAATAATAAAACAAAATGTAAATATAAAAATATATATCTTCTATTATATTATAGAAAGAAAGTAGCATTTACCAATTTAAATAAAATAATATGCTAAAAGTTTCTATTAATAATACAATAATAGTAAATATTGGATAATATAATAAAGAAAAATACATAAAAAAATTTTTATTCCATGCCCATATAAGTTTATTTAATTTAATAGATATTTTATTCATTAAAATTTAGATAATATTATTGAGAACATAGGATAAAATTTAAAATAAAAAAAATATTTGAAGAGTAATAAAATATATATCTTCTATTATATTATAAAAAAGAAAGTAGTAGACAAAAACATTAACCAAAGTAATATGCTAATAAAAATTTATATTAACAATTTAATAATATAAATATTGGATAATATAATAAAGAAAAATAAAAAACAAAAAGGTTATTCAATGACTATACATCTCTCTTTAATTTAATAGATATTTTATTCATTAAAATTCAGGTAGTATTATTGAGAATAATAGGATAAAATTTAAAATAAAAAATATATTTCAAGAGTAATAAAATATATATCTTTTATTATATTACGAAAAGAAAATAGTAGACAAAAATATTAAATAAAGTAATAGGCTAATAAAATTTCTATTAACAATGTAAAAATATTAAATATTGGATAAGTATAATAAAGAAAACTAGAGAATAAAAATGTTATTCAATACTATAGAAGCCTCTTTAATTTAATAGAGATTTTATTCATTAAAATTCAGACAATATTATTGAGAACATTAGAATAAAATTTAAAATAAAAAATAAACAGTTCAAGAGTAATAAAATATATAATTTTTATTATATTACAAAAAAAGCAGTAGAAAAAAACATTAAACAAAGTGTCACGACCCAATTCCATTTTAGGCCGTGATGGCGCCCAGCACATTTGCTAGGCAAGCCAACAGTGAGCAATCTAGTGATTTCCCATTTTTAATAAGCTCTTCAAAGTAAATAACTTTCTTTAATTTAATAGATTTAGTAAGAAACAAATTTAAATTAACAAAATGAAAGCAGCCAAATGTATATGACCATAGGAATAAAACCAAAATTATAAGTCTACTAATGAGTCTTCGGCTGCTGCATAACGGCTCGGAAGGGCAGCTCACCATGTAGTCTCGAGCCAGAAGTTAAGCGTGAGCACCAGACTGATAACCAGATGCACCTGCCTCAGATCCTGCACATCAAGTGAGAAGTGTAGCATGAGTACATAAACAACATATACCTAGTAAGTATCTAGTCTAACCTCGAGGAAGTAGTGACGAGGGGTCTACTTCGACACTTACTACGGGCCAAAAATATAATGATATGAAATTCTAATTAAACATGATATATAAAATGATAATAGAACTTAGAGCAAGAAAATAAGTAAAAAATCCTTTCATTTCAAATAATAATCAAGTCATTCCTCTCATCAAATCCTTTCACCTTTCAAGTCTATGGAACAATATGAAATATAAAAAGGGTTCCAATATCTTTACGCACGAGTTATGCCAAGGACGTACGACCTGATCCAAATATACAAATAAATATATTGTGCATTGCCGAGGGTCGAACGGCCCGAACCATATAATATATCAATTAACCAGCCGAGGTGAATGGCCCGCTCCCATGAGAGTAGTGGAAATTTACCCCGCTTGCGGAATATACTTGCGAAGCGGTGGAACATAGATTTTCTCAAGTTATCATAATATCACTTGATTCTTTTTCAAAGTAAGAAATTCAACTAGGAACCTTTAAAAAATTTAAATCCTCAACCTAAGATTTAATCCAAACAATTAGTAAGCATAAACAAGTAACGATATCAACAAAGCATGGTGTAAACCTAAATTTACCCGGACATAAGTATGAATAGTAGCTACGCACGGACTCTCGTCACTTCATACGTACGTAGCCCCCCACAAAAATAGAAGTATATATTGATTAAGTTCACCTACGGGGTTAATTCCCTCATACAAGGTTAGAAAAGAGACTTACCTCCTCTCAAGGCCTACTTCTCGGTCTAAGAATGCACTCACACCCTCAGTTCGGTGCCGAATCAACTCAAAACTAGTATATAAACTAAACACTACATGCACAAAAGTTTGTATTCCAACTATCAAAGAGCTTACCACCCTAAATGTAAAATTCTTAAAATTAACCCCTAGGCCACGTACCCGGATTCCGGAAATTTTCGAAGAAAGTTGTTACCCATAACCTCATAAACTCAAATATATGATTTTTACTAAACTCCAAAATCAATTTGATGGTTAAATCTCATTTTTATCAAAAACCCATGTTTTCTCCTAAACCCATGATTTCCACTAATTTACATGTTATAATCTACCCATACATTATGTATTGGACTCATAGTTGGTAGGAATTACTTACCTCAAGGTGATAGATGAAAATCCCCTCTCTAAGAGCGCCAAAAATATCCTAACAATGGAATAAATGAGCCAAAATGACTGTCCCACATTAAATGAAAGGATTCTGCCTTCAGCAGTTTCCGCACCTGCGGAGGGGTTTCCGCTTCTGCGCTCAAGAGTCTATTTCTGCGTAGGCTTTAAAGCCCAGCGAGGGTCGATTCTGTGGATGGGAACCCACTCCTGCGGTCCCGCTTCTGTGGCAAGCATGTTGTACCTGCGACCTGGCCCGCACTGCATTTATCCTACTCGCACATGCGCTTTCGGTGGTGCGCACAAACTTCCGTATCTGCGGCCCTAGCCAAGTGCCCCAGAGCCTATTCTGCGACCAAACTCACGCACCTGCTGGCTCGCACCTGTGGCTGGCCAAGTGCAGGTGCGATTACACTAACAGCTGGGAGCTTCAGCTGTGGCTCCCAAGTTCCAACTTGGTGCGAGCCTTGTCTGATCGATACCTGGGGCCCCTGAGGCCCTGCCCGAACATACCGACAAGTTTTAAATCATAAAACAGACTCGCTCAAACTCTCGGAACGTCCAAAAAAAAAATTAAATCTAAGAATCATATCCCAAACCAATTGGATCAAAAGCATGAACTTTAAGTTCTTCAATTTACTCCCAAAGCGCCGAAACGTGCTTAAACTACTTGGATTAACACCAAACTTTGCGTGGAAGTCTTAAATGACATTACAGAACTATTCCCGGTCTCGGAATTCCATTTGGACCTTGATATCACCAAAACCTATTCTAAAACAAACTTAACGAACTTCAAGAACCTTCAAGGAACCAACTTTCAATATAGGCACCGAAACGTTCTCGGGTCATCCAAAACCCGATCCGAACATACGCCCAAGTCCGAAATAACCATACAAACCTATTGGAACCATCAAATCCCGATTCCGAGGTCATTTACTCAAACTGTTGACTGAAGTCAAACTTAGCCTTTTAAGGCCAACTTAAGAAACCAAGTGTTCCGATTTCAACCCTAACCCTTCCAAATCTCGAACTAACCATCCCCACAAGTCATAAAATAGTAAACCACACACGAGGAGCCTTATTTAGGGGAAAGGGGTTCTAAAAAGCAAAACAACCGTTCGGGTCGTCACATTCTCCACCTCTTAAATAGATGTATGTCCTCGAACGGGTCTAGAATTATACCTGGAAAGTTGAATAAGTGTGGGTATCTGCTCCTCCTTCTCGGACTCCCAGGTCGCCTCCTCGATTGGTTGGCCCCTCCCCTAGACCTTTACCGTGGAAATCCTATTGGATCTCAATTGGCGATCCTGACTATCAATAATGGCAACTGGCTCTTCTTCAAAGCCCAGACTCTCATCTAACTGAATCGTGCTGAAGTCTAACACATGTGACAAGTCGGCATGGTACCTCCGGAGCATAGACACGTGGAAGATCGGATGAAATCCCGATAGACTGGGAGGCAAATCAAGCTCATAAGCAACCTCTCTAACTCGTCTCAACACCTCAAATGGGCCTATAAACCTTAGGCTCAACTTGCCCTTCTTCCCAAATCTCATGATCCCCTTCATCGGCGAGACTTTCAAGAGAAACTTCTCGCCTACCATAAATAATATGTCACGCGCCTTCTGGTCCGCGTAACTCTTCTGTGTAGACCGAGCTGTGCGAAGTCGTTCCTAAATTAACTTTAACTTTTCCAAGGCATCCTTCACCAAATCAGTACCGTATAACTTAACCTCGTCGGATGCAAACCACCTGATGGGGGAAACATCGCCGACCATATAAAGCCTCAAATGGAGCCATCTCAATGCTGGACTGGTAACTATTGTTGTAAGAAAACTCATTCAAAGGCAGGAATCGATCCACTATCCCCCAAAGTCAATCACACATGCACTGAGCATGTCCTCCAAGATTTGAATTTTTCGCTCCAGCTGCCCGTCGGCCCTTGGATGAAATGCGGTGCTGAGCTAAATACGGTCCCCTACTCACTCTGTAATGCTCTCCAAAAATGCGAAGTAAATTGAGGACCTCTATCTGATATGATGGAAACAGGCACACCATGCAGCCAAACTATCTCCTAGATATAAATCTGGGCCAATCTCTCTGAAGTATACGTAGTCATTACAGGAATGAAATGTGTCGAGTTGGTCAATCTTTCTACAATGACCCAAACTTCATCAAACTTCTGTAATATCCACAGCAACCTAACTACGAAGTCCATAGTAATGTGCTCCCACTTCCACTCGGGTATAGTTATCTGCTGGAGTAGGCCCCCTGGCCTTTGGTACTCATACTTAACTTGATGGAAATTTAGGCATCTAGCTACATACTCAACTATGTCTTTCTTCATCCTCATCCACCAATAATGTTGTCTTGGGTCACGGTACATCTTCGTAGCACCTGGATGAATTGGATATCGAGAACTGTGCGCCTTCTCTAGAATCCTCTCCCTCAAATTGTCGACATTAAGAACAAATAGACGATCCTGAAGAAGCAGAACACCATACTCACCAATAGAAAACTCCTTGGCCCTACCCTGTAGTACCATCTTCCTGAGTACCTACAGGTGCGGATCATAAAACTGTCGAGCCTTGATCTACTCCAATAGTGAAGACTGATGATGCATGCAAGAACTCGACTGGGCTCTGAAATATCTAACCTCACAAGTCTGTTAGCGAAGGACTGAATGTCTGAAACTAGTAGCCTCTCCTCTGCTAAAATGAATGTCAAGCTACCTATACTATCTGCCTTCCCGCTCAAGGCATCTGCGACTACATTCGCCTTGCCCGTATGATAAAAAATGATGATGTCATAATCCTTCAGTAAATCAAACAATCTACGCTGCCCCAAATTGAGGCCCCTTTTCTCTTACAAATGTTGCAAGATACGATGATCAGTGAACACCTCACAAGACACCCCATAAAGATAATGCCTCCAGATCATAAGAGCATGAACAATTGCGGCCAACTCCAAATTGTTCACAAGATAATTCTTCTCATGGGGCTTCCGCTAATGTGAAGCATATGCAATAACCCACCCCTCTTGCATCAATACACAACCCAAGCCAACGTGTGAAGCATCAATCTTCTTGGATGAGCCCAAAAAGATCCTGATCTCAGTCGTCGAAGTAGAACGATCCCAACTATGAACTACCTCAATATTCTTGGGATCCACCTTAACACCCTCGCCTGATACAACATGTCCCAAGAATTCCACAGAATCTAACAAAAACTCAAACTTGAAGAACTTAGCATATAGTTTTTGTTCCCGTAAGGTCTGAAGCACCACTCTCAAATGATTCTCGTGCTCCTCCATGCTACATGAGTAAATCAAAATGTCATAAATGAAGACAATTACAAACAAATCAATATAAGGCTTGAACACCTTGTTCATCAAGTCCATAAACACTGCTGGGGCATTAGTCAAGCCGAAGGACATCACCAGAAACTCATAATGGCCATACCTAGTACGAAATGCATTCTTCAGAACATCAGAGTCCCAAATCTTCAAACCTCAAGTCGATCTTAGAGAACACCCTAGAACCCTGCAACTGGTCAAATAAATCATCAATTCGTGGCAACGGGTACTTGTTCTTAATGGTAACTTTATTCAACTGGCGGTAATCAATGCACATCCGCATAGTCCCATCTTTCTTCTTCACAAATAGCATTGGGGCACCCCAAGGTGAAATATTTGGCATAATGAACCCCTATTTTAGAAACTCCTCAAAATGCTCCTTCAACTCTTTCGGATCCATACGGTACAGTGGGATATATATAGGTTGGGTACCTGGAGCCAAGTCAATACCGAAATTGATATCACAATCTGATGGCATGCCTAGAAGATCAGAAGGAATTACATCAGAGAACTCCCGGACTACTGGTACTAAATCAATCACCGGATACTCTACAGTAGTATCCTGAACATAGGCTAGAGAAGCAAAACAACCCTTCTCGACCATGTGTCGAGCCTTCATAAAAGAGATAACCTGAATAGATGTACTGCTAGACGAACCCTTCCACTCCAACCTGGGAAACTCTGAAATCACTAAGGTAACAGTCTTGTCATGGTAATCAAGGATGGCGTGATATGGGGATAGCTAGTCCATACCTAGGATGACCTCAAAGACGGTCATATCAAGCAACAGAAGATCCGCTCTAGTCGCGTATCCACAGAATGTGACCACAGAGGACTGATATATCTGATCCACAATAACAGAATCGCCCACAGGAGTGGACACATAAACAGGAGTACATAAGGACTCACAAGGAATATCCAGAAAATGAGCAAACAGAGATGACACATATGAATAGGTAGACCCTGGATAAAATAGTGCTGAAGCATCCCTACCGCAGACACAAATAATACATGTAATCACGGCATCTAAGGCTACTGCATCTGTTCTGGCCGGAAAATCATAGAATCTGGCTAGAGCGCCACCTGGTTGGCCTCCTCCTACCTAACCTCCACCTCTAGGATTTCCCCTACCTACCTGCCCTCTGCCTATGGGTGGCCGAACGACTGGTGCAACTACTGATGCTATAATCATGGGCTGCTGACCCTGTTGCACTACCTTGCCCTGAAGTCTGGGCAATGTTTCTTCATGTGACTAGGATCCCTGCACTCATAACAACCTCTCAGAGCGGTGGACCACTGCCCAGAAGTCTGACCCTGATGGACCGAATATCCACCGGAAGAACCATGAAGAGAGGGTGCATGATATGAACTCTCTAGCATGGCACTAAAATAGGCAATGTAAGGACCCTGTAAACCGGATTACCTACTGGAAGAACCCTGAATAGCTGGCGGGCGGTAAGAACTCTCTGGCATAGCACTGAAATAAGGTTGTGCTGGAATATCCCGAGGAGGTAGTGGTGCTGAATATGGGGGCCTTCTGGGCTGACCCCTCCCAAAATGACCTCTACCCCAAGATGGGGCACCTCTGAACTCTCCAGAAAAATGGTACCTATTTTCTCGCTGCATCTTCTCTCTACCCCTATGATGGTAACCCTCAATCCTCCGAGCAATATCCATTACCAACTGATAGGAAGTCCCCATCTCAACCTCCCGAGACATACTGGCCTGAATACTAGAGTGCAGCCCCGCAACAAACCTTTGCATCCTCTCTGCGTCAGTGGGAGGTATCATAAGTGCATGGCGAGAAAACTCAGAGAATCTCGCCTCATAGTCGGTCACTGACATCTCACCCTGCTCGAGCTGCTTAAACTGACACCGCAACTCTTCCCCCTAGGAGGGTGGAATATACCTGTCAAAGAATAGGTGTGTGAACTGGTCCCAAGTCATGGGAGAAGAACCTACTGGTCTGCCAAGGAGGTAAGAGTTCCACCACCTACGTGCTCTGCCCTCCAACTGAAAGGTAGTGAAATCCACCCCGTGAGACTCTAATATGATCATTTTGTGCATTCTGTCCCTGTACCTATCAACGAAGTTCTAGGGATCCTCATGTCGCTCACCCCCAAAGATCGGAGGGTGAAGCCCGACCCATATATTCAGTAGCTTCTACGACTCACTAGTAGCAGCTAGTTTGGGCTCAGGTATAGCTGTTACAACTCGCTGGGCTCCGCCTATGGGTAGTATGCCCGGGGTCCAATATACTGCAGCTGCATGCCTAAGAGCCTGAGCAGTAGGGGTTTGTGCTCCCCCTCCCACCTGAGATGTGGCTGGGTCTGCTTGAAATAAACCAGCCTGGGTCACATAATCCATGAACCGTAGCATACGACCCATGACCTCCTGAAAGCCTAGTGCTGACATGAAATAAATCGGGGTTGGCTCTGCTGTGAGCACCTCACCCTGCTCCTCATCAATGAGATCCTCTACTGGATCGGCTGGTGGTGCAACTGGGGAAACTCTAGGACGTCCTCGTCCTCTACCTTGGGTCAGTGCCCTCTCCCGGCATCTGCCTCGGCATCTAACAACAGTGGACAGTGGAGCAGCTCTTTCCTGGTTAGGAACATATGTCGCATGCGTTCTCCCCATCTGTGAGAGAATAAGAGAACAAAACTTAGTACACCATAAATTCCACAATAGGATATGAATAAATAGTAGTATCCTAACACCCTATAGCCTCTCGAAGATAAGTACAGGCGTCTCCTCACCGATCCGAAAGACTCCATTAGGCCTGCCCATAACTTGTGAGACCTAGGTGAACCTAGTGCTCTGATACTATGTTGTCACGACCCAATTCCATTTTAGGTTGTGATAGCGCCCAACACCATTGCTAGGCAAGCCAACAATGAGCAATATATTGATTTCCCATTTTTAATACGTTTTTCCGAGTAAATAACTTTCTTTAGTTTAATATATTTAGTAAGAAACAGATTTAAATTAACAAACTGAAAGCAGCCAAATGTATATGATCATAGGAATAAAACCAAAACCATAAGTCCACTAATGTGTGCAAATATCTGGTGTCACAAGTGTGCGGGTTACTAGTAGAATGTACAAAATATTTCTACTCTACTGTCTAAAATCGAATAGATAGAAAATAATAAAAGATTCTGGCTGCTGCAAAATGGCTCGGAAGATCAGCTCACCGTGTAGTCTCGAACCAGAAGTCAAGCGTGCGCGCCAGACTGATAACCAGATACACCTGCCTCAGATCCTGCACATGCAGTGAGAAGTGTAGCGTGAGTACATAAACAACATTTACCCATTAAGTATCTAGTGTAACCTCGAAGAAGTAGTGATGAGGGGTCGACATTGACACTTACTATGGGCCAAAAATATAATGACATGAAATTCTAATTAAACATGATATATAAAGTTATAATAGAACTCATAGCAGGAAAATAAGTAAACAATCCTAACATTTTAAATATGATAGAAGTCATTTCTCTCATCAAATCCTTTCACCTTTTAAGTCCATGGAACTATATTATATATAAAAGGTGTTCCAATATCTTTACACACGAATTATGCCGAGGACGTACGGCCCGATCCAAATACGCATATAAATATGTTGTGCACCACCGAGGATCGAACGACCTGAACCATATAATATATCAATTAACCTACCAAGGCGAACGACCCGCTCCCATGAGAGTAGTCAAAATTTACCCCGCTTACGGAATATACTTGCGAAGCGGTTGAACATAGATTTTCTCAAGTTATCATACTATTTCTCGATTCTTTTTCAAAGTAAGAAATTCAGCTAGGAACCTTTAAAATATTTAAATCCTCAACCTCCACTTTAATCCAAACAATTAGTAAGCATAAACAATCAACGGTGTCAACAAAGCATGGTGTAAACCTAAATCTACCGAACATAAGCATGAATAGTACCTACACACGGACTCTCAGCACTTCGTGCGTACATACCCCCCCCCCACCTACAAATAGAAGTATATATTGATTAAATTCACCTATGGGGTTAATTCCCTCTTACAAGTTTAGAAAAGAGACTGACCTCCTCTCAAGGACTACTTCCCAGTCCAAGAATGTGCTCACACCCTCAATTAAGGCCGGATCATTTCAGAACTAATCAAATAGTATATAAACTAATCAATACATGCTCAAATGTTCGTATTCCAACTATTAAAGAGATTACCCAATCCTAAATGTAAGATTCTTAAAATTCACCTCCAGGCCCATGTGCCCCGATTCCGAAAGTATTCGAAGAAAGTTGTTGCCCATAACCTCATAAATTCAAATATATGATTTTTACTCAATTCCATAATGAATTTCATGATTAAATCTCATTTTTATCAAAAACCTAGGTTTTCTCCTAAACCAATGATTTCCACTAATTTACATGTTATAATCTACCCATAAGTTATGTATTTGACTCATAGTTGGTAGGAATTACTTACCTCACGGTGCTAGATGAAAATCCCCTCTCTAAGATCTCCAAGAATTTCCCATCAAAGGAGTAAATGAGCCAAAATGACTAAGTCCCATTAAATAAAGGATTTTGCCTTCAGCGGTTTCCGCATCTGCGGAGGGGTTTCCGCTTCTGCAGTCAAAAGGTGGCTTCTGCGTAGGCTTTAAAGCCCATGGAGGGCCGCTTCTGCATATGGGAACCCACTTCTGCAGTCCCGCTTTTGCGGAAAGCATGCCTAACCTGCGACCTGGCCCGAACCTGCGCTTCTCCTTCTTGCACATGCGCTTTGGCTGGTGCGCACAAACTTCCGCATCTGCGGTTCCTGGCCAAGTGCCCCAGATCCGCTTCTGCGACCAAATTCGCGCACCTGCTGGCTCGTACCTACGGCTGGTCAAGCGCATGTGCGATTACACCAGCAGCTGGGAGCTTCAGTTGTGGCTCCCAAGTTCCAAATTGGTGCGAGCCTCGTCCGGTCGATACCTGGGACCCCCTAGGTCCCGCCCGAACATACCGACAAGTTTTAAATCATAAAACGGACTCGCTCAAACTCTCGGAACGTCCAAAACAGCACTCAATCTAAGAATCATACCCCAAACCAATTGGATCAAAATCCCGTAATGTCATTTAAGACTTGCACGCAAAATTTGGTGTCTATCCGAGTAGTTTAAGTACGTTTTGGCACAGTTCCATTCGGACCTTGATATCACCAAAACTTAAAGAACATCAAGAACCTTCAAGGAACCAACTTTCAATATTAGGTGCTGAAACGCTCCTGGGTCATCCAAAACCCGATCCGAGCATACGCCCAAGTCTGAAATCACCATATGAATCTATTGGAACCGTCAAATCCCAATTCTGAGGTTGTTTACTCAAAATGTTGACTGAAGTCAAACTTAGCCTTTTAAGGCCAACTTAAGGAACAAAGTGTTCCGATTTCAACCCGAACCCTTCCAAATCTCGAACTAACCATCTCGGCAAGTCATAAAACAGTAAAAGCACATACGGGGAGCCTTATTTAGGGGAACGGGGTTCTAAAAAGCAAAACGACAGATCGGGTCATTACACAGAGTAATATGCCATTAAAAATTTTGATTAACAATGCAATTATATTAAATATTAAATAATATAATAAAGAAAAATACATAACAAAATAGTTATTCGATGATTGTATAAGTCCTTTAATTTATGAGAGATTTTATTCATTTAAATTCAGATAATATTATTGTCAACAACAGAATAAAGTTTGAAATAAAAAAAATATTTCAAGATTAATAAAATATATATCTTCTCTTAAATTACAAAAAGAAAGCGAGTAGAAAAAAATATTAAGAAAATGAATTTGCTAATAATAATTTCTATTAATAATGTAAAAATATTAAACACTGGATAATAGAATAAAGAAAATATAGAATAAAAAAGTTAATCAATGATTATAAGTCCCTTTAATTTAATAGAGATTTTATTATTGGGTATATCATAATGACAAATAATATGACAAATGAAATTTATTAAAGCAATCCAATCTAATTTGTTCAAACAAGCCCTATCATAATTTAATTTAATCAATATTAACCGCGCATCGCACGGGTATGACTAGTAGTTTGCTCTAAATAAATCTATGTGATTATGATGTTTTTACTACCACCAAGTCCGCTATCTGCACCACCAGTCATCACCACCAGCCTCCACGTCATAATTACCATAATCAATCACTAGCACCGACTAGCTCCTGTAATTAATTTGTGTCCGAAAATAAACTTTGCAAAAGCAAAACAGAAACAGAAGCAGAAACAAGAAAATTTCTGAGCCCAACAGAAAATTGTGTTTCATTAAGGAATTTAATCCCCTCACTGTTTCTCAAGGATATTATATCAATTCCTCCCAGGATAGAACATGACAAGTATTCTGTAATACCGGCAATAAAAATTACAGAACTTCTTCGAACTGAACAAATTGAAGCAAAGGACATTGATACTTTCTTTTTGCTTTGAAAACAATGCAAAAATACAGAGAAGAGAGGGGAGAATGTATGCAGATTTTCTATTGTTTAGTGCCTGAAAAATGAGGCAAAAACCTCTGTCTTTATAGCCAACGATTTGGGTCTCAACAGGTGCCAAGATAACTATTTGTTTGAGGAGTTATATGTTCATCGAAAATTAAATTTTTGTTACCGCCGCGAATTTTACATTAAAATTCCGCGGAAAAATATCAGGAAAAAAAAATAACGGCAAAAAGGAAAATAATTTGGTCAAAAAAATTTATCAGTCAATCATATCAATTGACCTAATATGAATCTGAAGCCAAAGCCGAAGCTGAGCCGAGCGACGACGACAACCACGCCAGGCACCACTTCTTCTCAACTCTTTTAAGAGCTAGAAGATGATTTTATCTATATAAGCACAAGTATTATCTTTCCATATTCTGATGAGGGACAAAGTTCCTTAACAAAAGGAACAGTCCAAACTTTTCGTCTCCCTCAGATTCTTTTTTCTCCATTTCCCATTCACACATATTTATTTTATTAGATAAAAAATCTAATAACCCTCACTTGAATGAGGAATGACTGTCTGAAAATATGCATACATGAAAAACTTGTGTAATTTACAAGAAAAGATTAACCGCATCTGGATAAGCAGGTTTCCCTTTGAACTTTCTGTAGTGAACTTATGCCGGATATACTCGGTCAATCAGTAAATTTGATAATTTTGAACCGTCGAGTTTGATTTATACCTAGACAGACATAGTTCACACAATTAACCCTTTAACCGTCTTTGGTTCTCATTGTTGTGCTCGTCTCATCCATGAACACCGTCTGATTCATAAGTACGTAGAGAACTGGCCTTACAGAATTCTCCTTGAAGCGGCTTACACTTCATACTTACATAGGTGATTCCTAAATGTGTAATTATGTAGATACATTATTTGATATACTCCATATCAAACTTAAAAATTATTAAAAAATCTTACTGCTTTATTAGTGGTACTGAACATTGTCTTTATCACGAAAATGGACCAAAGTCTTATTTGCCAATATTGAACCGTCATTAACAACTTTGTTTGATCCCCTTGAACCTAGATCTTGGGATCTCCAATCTTCTAGGTAGAGTTATCATCACAATTGTCACGACCCAAAATCCATTATAGGTCGTGATGGCGCCTAACACCGCGGTCAAGAAAGCCAACGTTGATTTATCAATTTATTTACTCATTTTATTACTTTCGAAATCATAATGTCCATTAATTTAATGGTATAAAATAGAATATTCTGGTTAAAATTATAATAAATACGCAATTACAATGACGAACAACCCGTAGGAACCCCCAAACCCCGGGTGTCACAAGTGCATGAGCATTTTCTAAGGAGTACAACTATAATACAACATTTGTCCAGACTGTAAATAAGACATGATAAAATAAATGGTACAATGAGGACTCGGTGGACTGCGATGCGTAGCCTAATTTCAACTCACATAAATTCTCCTCAACAGATGCACCTACGCGCCAAGATGACCACCAAATGACCTGTCAGATCTTTCACATTTAGTGCAGAAGTGTTGCATGAGTACGTAAATCAACGCATACCCAGTAAGTATCTGGACTAACCTCAGAGAAGTAGTGACGAGGGGTCGACACTGACACTTACTAGATATCCAAGTAAATAAATGATAATTCATAATAGATATGAAGTGCACAACAATAATGGAGTAAATCAATAATTTCATAATGTTCCAATTATTTCGTTTAAAGCCTAAATTTCCCGATCTTGTATTCTACCTTAATATCTCATAAAATGCCAAGTGTAAATGACAAATAAATATGAAATACAATAAAATGTCGGACATAAGTGGAAGATTTATCTTGTGAATATTCGAACTACTAGTGATAACGCACGATTCTTCCAAGGTCGTTCAGCCCGATCAAGAATAATGTGTACACTGCCGAGGGACGTGAGGAACTATCCATAGATGCATCTATATACTGCCGAGGCATTCGGCCCGCTCCACAAGAAAAGGAAGGAAGTTATCAAACCACGAGACACGTGCTTACAATACAGTACACGAGCACAAAGTGAACATAATCTTCACCATTTCTCAAATATCTTGCTAACAATTCAAGGTGATAAGGATTGGCCTAAGATATGTGTAATTTCTAAATCAAGTTCAATTATAATTTCAATTAATTAAGCAAGCAGAATAAGTTCAAGTAATTCAAATATTGCATGATAAAATCCTAAGTCTACCCGGACATAACATGCTTTAGCTACGTACGGACTCTTGTTACCTCATGCGAATGTAGCACCCACAACTAGTAGCACATAACAATTACATCACCTAGTGGTAGTTTTCCCCCTCACAGAGTTAGACAGGATACTTACATCGCTCTGAAGTTCCATAACCGGCTCCAATGCCACTCTAACACCTCAAATCGATGCCCATCACTCCAAAACTAGTCAAACAATGTGCAAACTAATGAAAATACACCTTATACTCATAAAAAATTAATTCATAACAATTCCCAACTTTGCTCGAAAGGTCAACAAAGTCAACCCTCGGGCCCACATGCCCGAATACCTAAAATTGTTGAAGATAAACTTTACCCATAATGCCACGAACTCAAATATATAATTTATTCCTAATCTCATGTCCAATTTCGTGGTAAAAATCCAAAAATACCAAATTTTAGATTTTTCTCTTAAAATCCCACAATTTCCATAAATGTTCATGTTTTAATCCACATATAAACCATGTATTTAACTCCCAAGTTGTATAAATCACTTAGCTAAAGTTTGATGATGAAAATGGCACTCAAAATCACCCCAAAGTCGGCTCCCATTGAAGTAATGAGGTGAAAATGAGCCAAACCCCCTGAAATATAGCTTTTGCCCAGGTATTAACCCTTCACAATCGTGAAAAATTCTTTGCCATCACAAAGCACAACTTTTCTCAGCTCAAAATTTCCCTTCGGGATCGCTGAAAACCAATCGCGGTCGCAAAGAGCAAGCTGGCCGACTCCTCCAGATAGCCTCTAGTATAATGGTCTTACGAAACTCCAAATGATAAATGGTTTAACTTTCTGAAAATTAGACACCAAGTGCTACAACTTTCGTTTGCATATCATCTCCAAATTCCTTATAAGTTGCAAGATATAAGCTTCTAAAGTCAGCCCTATGCAGCAGAAATTTCTTCTTCGCGAACGCTAATCTTCTTCCACAAACGCGTTTCACTGACCCCTTTCTCTTATTTTTTCTCTTCGCGAATGAGATTCTTTCCTTGCTAATGTGAATAAGGGCACACCAAACCTCAAAAAATAGTAGCTCAACAAGGAAAAAAGACTCGTAGACCCTCCGAATCACACCCGAGACCCCAGGGACCCTGTCCAATCACACCAACCAGTCCCAAAACCTGACACAAGTTTGCTCGAGGCCTCAAATCACATCAAACAACACCAAAACTATGAATTGACAATCAAAATCCTTCTTTAAACTTTCAAACTCTGAAACTTCAACGAACGCGCCCGAATCATATCAAAACATTTCGGAATGACACCAAACTTTACGCACAAGTCACAAATCACGATACAAACCTATTATAATACTCAGAACCCTACACGGACATCGATATCATAAAAATCCACTTCAAGCCAAACTTAGGAAATTCTAAAACCTTCAAAATGCCAACTTTCCCCAATAAGCGCTGAAATATTCCCGGTCGACCCGTTACTCAACCCGAATATACGCCCAAGTCCGAAATCATCATAAGAACCTATTGAAACCTTCAAATCCCGACCCCAAGGTTGTTTACTTCAGAATCACACCTTAATCAATTCTTCCAACTTAAAGCTTAATTTTATATCTGAATCAACTCTAAACTTCTCGAAATTCAATTCCGGCCACACGTACAAGTCATATTACCTGAAGTGAAGCTACTCAAGGCCTCAAATTTTTGAACGACGCACTAGAGCTCAAAACGACCGGTCAGATCGTTACATTCTCCCCCACTTAAATATATGTTCATCCTTGAACGTGCCAAGAACTGTTTTGGAGTTGTCAAAACTCACTGGTCAACACCTTGTGCGCTTACCCCTGCCACGACAACCCATATTAACACACTTGCTTGAGAAAAACTGAAAATCTTCTCTATAACCTTGTCTAATTAGCTTTAGGGACAAATTCCAACATCCCAAATTCTCTACAAAAACCGATTCTAACATACTAACACTGTATCAATCACTACACGATGTACCAAAACATGATCAGGCACCCATGCTGACATCACACGACGCCTGCATAACTCATTTGCCCAAGGCAATCTCCCCCAAGCACAACAACTAAAATTTCCACTGACCCGAAGCCCGCAGTATACCTCATAACATATATATAAACCCTGTTCCAACTCTCGTAATGCTGCCACGATAAAAGAGATATGTAGAAACTCACAACCACCTATTGAATCAATAAATCATGGATTCTCTCTTCCTGACAAGAACCATTACCTCATTCTGAATTGAATATGATACTTGCTCTTTAATATACCTTGCATAACTCTGATCGCACTGAACTCATGTCCACTAATCTCGTCTCATCCGGTACAAGATGCCTGGGAAATAAGAGACCTGAAATACCGCCTAAGATCTTATGCAGCACCATCAAAGTGCAAACAAGCTACCACTCGAATATAACTCATAAGGAATAAAAACATCTGACAGGGAATTACTCAACCCGCGTAACGAATAAAACGGCCGAATAGTTTCCATGAACCTACCTCAGGGATGATAAACAAGGCACACAAAATAAGTGTAAGGATCTATGTTAAACATCACACTGTTTCGGTGTGCAACCCGATCCAATATAACACTATTGCAGCGTGCAACCTGATCCACACAACATGCTCGTGGCAGTGTGACACCCGATCCAAGTAATATACCTGTGGCGGTGAGCCATCTGATCCGCACATAACAATGAATAAGAAAACACATACATCAAACGGTAATTCTTATACTTATGAAATGCCTAAATATCGACCAAAATCACGCCAAGTTCATATTACAAATCCTGGGGAGATGTATACTGCCATATGCTACGAAACCCAAAAACAAATAAGGTGCAATAAATGACCCCCATCTCGAGAGCCATCCTTCTCATAGAACACCACAAGCTACACGAGACCTCAATACGTGTGTGAATATTCAATTCGTCTCACAAACCACCTGGGTCATTAGAGATTACATGGAATAGTTGACGAAGAAAATAACATCCAATGCCCGAAGACTCCTCCATAAGGAATGCTATGCTGAATGAACACACCCGACCTGATGTAGAGTACACATTCATATTTAGACCCATCAACGGACCTCAAGAGGGTTTTGAATGTATCGAACTGGGCTAATAACCTTTCAAGGATCCACAATAACCTTCTTTTCTCATTATGCATAAGAACAATCGTCATATCCGGGACAAACTCACACGTCCACCGCCCAAGGAATAGAACGCCGCTCAGGCATAAACTCTTACATTAACGATAGCACCATAATCTCCATGCTTGGTTTCAATCCTTAACAGTCAAGTGACTAACATTCCACACTTACACAAATTTCACCGAGGAATATGGTCCCACGACCTTCCGTACCAGGTAGCAAGTTCTGCACCTCCATACCACCAACCCTACAAATTCTGTAAAGTAAATCGAGAATTCGCAAATCAATACACAAGACCTCCTACACAGGACACAGTTCTCAGGTGACACTACAGAAAATGCCAGCTTACTTTGAACACCTAAATTTATTCTCAGCTCATCCGAGCTCGTGACATTCTTGTCAACACTGAAAAGAAACCTTGATCCTCAAATTTCAAATTCACATTCGGCTCACTGCTCCTATCACGCCGCTACATGAGAGAACAAGAATTTATCATAACCCCTAAAGTACTAGAGAATAATCACTTCATTGTCTAGAAACCTTTCACTTAACTCATTTTCGAAGAACCATTGCAACATGCAACTGAATTCCCCAAACCAAAGAATATGCAACACTCAAGTCGTGATCTAAACTGCCATAACTCTTCCAGAACCCATTTACACATAACATGCCATTATAATCAAATACCTCCAAATCAATCAAATCACGGTGACGGTCAAGCCCGCACGTGCAGCCACGAATCGCCTACATAGCTTAACATACCGGAGGAACTGATTATTCCCACCATCACATTGATTCAACCCATTTCTAACGGAACCAACTTCTTCCAATCTACTATTGTCTTGCCTTAGAAATAATAATATCTCCATTCAAAAAATCACGAACTAAATCCTCACTCATCCCGAGTGACCCGAATCACGAGACCACCTTATCTTGATACATTTGAACTATGTCATACCTTCCTCAAGTGCACAATAGCATTCCCAACCGGTACACCCTTTCTGCAAGGCCTTCAGCAAGTCCGAAGTTATTTCTCCCTTTTTTCCGATACTGCACCGCAGACCCGATGGTAACATAGAACACCCCAAGTCCCTTTCATAATCAACTGAAAAACTCGATCCTTAATCACACAACGGACCCAAAGTCCTTAGGTTGTACTTTAATTCTTGAACCACTAGAACCGTTGTTGAGAGTCACCCACTCTGACCTGGTCCCGAATATAATCAAACTCCTATGCTCTGTTAGCATATGAACACTCCCAAAGAAGCAACCAGATGAATTCTTTTCCTTGTACATCACATCCACAAGAAGCATAAACTTTGAGTCTTACCAAAACCTGCACATGAATCGATAAGGCCAAATATAACACACAGTCATCAAGTTCTTATCTAACCTTGATATTTTATTTTCTTAGTCATAAATAATCCACCAATGCACCAATAACTAGAAACTGCACAAGCAGATAACCAAGCGACCCTATCGTAGACGGTGGGTTCTCCACTTAGCTTTAAGCTACAATCACCTAAATGTAGAACTCACAAGATTTCCCCTTCTCAATTTACCATGACCTCGCACCGTTAACCCGCTAAGTTCCTCGAAATCCTTTGTTAAACTTCTCGTGAACATTTTGAATTATCAGCCACAATCGCATATTCGACCTTCTGTCGGGAAGTAAGTAAGATCTTCGTAGAAAATTAATCAAAATCACGCAACTTTAGACCTGCTCATAGGAGATAACCCACCTGTGGAATTTCCATGCCGGCATCTTCCAATGGCGCTGCACTGGGTACAACTACTACGAAATCAGTAGGCCCTCCTGAGCCCGTGCACATCCACCAGTTGTACAAGTCCGTTCAATCCCCATTGACATCAACAAAAAGTGTGACGATACATCCCAAACTCAAAGTCATGTCCCAATTATTATCAAGTTTCCACACCCCTCTTTATTCCAAGAAAACTCTTTCCTACTACATTCAATGTTCCTCAGTACAGTAGCCACCATACCAAATGGCATTTATGGACTTGGTCACTGTCCACCATGATTCCCAAATAGCTCTAAACTTCTGTCAAGGCATGTGGCTATCCTACCACAAAATCCATATGTTACTCTGTCACTCCCATTTAGGTTAAACCATCTTCTTTAAGCAACGTCGAGACCTCTACTTTACATACTTGACCTGGTATTAATTCAACCACCGCGAGACACCTCCTGCCATGCCCTTCCTCATACTTCGTTCCTCAAACATTGCCCCAAATCAAATCCATACATGTAGCAGCTGAACAAATGATTCACTACCATCTCTAAAACTCCTAGAAGATCATCTTTCTCGAGCCATAAACATTTACTAATTTGATTCTTAACCGCTACACAACGCTATCTTTGACAACTGCTCCTCAGACACCATATCACAACACCCTGCCCCGAATGCCAAGAATCAAAGAAGACCATAACACCGGCGAACCATAATACGTTCCAACAAGGACGACGACACCACACCAAAAATGAGAATTCCACCACACTCGAGAATATCAAGTCTCGCTACCCTATCAACCAAAACCTGAGCATTCATAAACTGATTGTCTTTACTCCGTTGGATTTAAATGTTGAACCCCAAATCATGCACCGATAAATCCTCCTTTCAAGTCATTCACTACCTCGACACATAGACAAGAACCCTACAATTACACCAACACGGTGCAATAACAATATTTGAACATCATAGCAATATACGCGTAACATTGAAACAATAAAAAATACAACTACTGAGCTGAAATGATAGAACAGCCTTCCGCAAAATGTCGATAATAACTTGATCGAATGCGCAGAGAGAAACATCATGCTCCACGTCTGTAGTACCAGTGAAAGTCCTCGATGCCCAATTTTACACGTTCACTGAACATCATAGAAGAATGAGTAGGAAGGAAATAAAGGCATAAGACTCAAAGGAATCAAATTGCACGATGAGGAATCAAGAAGGGAAGTGCTACTAACAGCCATGTAGCCTCTTAAAGATAAGTACAAATATCTTTGTACCGATCTGAAAGACTCTACTTGACTTGCTCATGATCATGAGACCTAAGTGAACCTAATGCTCAGATACCAAGCTGTCATGACCCAAAATCCACTATAGGTTGCGATGGCGCCTAAGGGCGCTGTCAGGCAAGCCAATGTTGACTTATCAATTTATTTACTCATTTTATTACTTTCGAAATCATAATCTCCATTAATTTAATGGTATAAAATAGAATTTTCAGGGTAAAATGATAATAATTAAAATGATGAACAACCTGTAGAAACCCCAAAACCCGATGTCACAAGTGCATAAGAATTTTCTAAGGAGTACAACAATAATACAACATCTATCCAGAATGTAAATAAGACATGACAAAATAAATGGTACAATGGGACTCGGTGGACTGCGATGTGTAGCCTGAATTGCAGCTCACATAAAGTCTCCTCAACAGATGTGTCTACGCGCCAAGATGACCACCAAATGACCTGTCAATCCTGCACATTTAGTGCATAAGTGTAGCATGAGTATGTAAATCAACACGTACCTAGTAAGTATCTCGCCTAGCTCCGGAGAAGTACCGACGAAGGATCGATATCGACACTTAGTAGAGGTACAAATAAATAAATAATACTTCATAACAGATTGAAGTGCACAACAATAGTGGAATAAATTTGTAATTTCATAATGTTCCAATTATTTCTTTTAAAGAATTAATTTCTCGATCTTGTATTCTACCTTAATATCTCAGAAAATGCCCAGTGTCAATAACAAATAAATAAGAAATACCATAAAATGTTGGGCATAAGTGGAAGGTTTGTCTTGTGAATATTCGAACTACTAGTGATAACGCACGATTCTACCGAGGTCGTTCAGCCCAATCCAGAATAACGTGTACACTACGGAGGGACGTGCGGCACGATCCATAGATGCATCTATATATTGCCGAGGCATTCAGCCCGCTCCACTAGAAAATAAGGCTGGCAGGTGGGTCGGGCCTGACCCGGGACCTGACCGGGCCCGCGGCCCATATGGGCTTGTGGGCTAAACGGGCTGGCCCGTGGCGGGTTCGGTCTTGGCGGGCCTCAGAGCCCATATAAGGTGGGCCTTAGGGTCGGAACCATGAGCCTGGGCCCATTTAGCCAGGGAACGGCAGGCGGGCCTGGGCCAGTTCAACCGGGCAAACGGGCCATACGGGCCCAATGGCTCTTTTGTTTTTAAAAAAAAAATTATTTAATAAATGGCCAACGGTCAGAATTTTAAAATCTAGTCGTTGGCCCTTTAATTTAGCCGTTTGGCATTTTTAAAAATAGTCATTTGGCCCCCAAACTTTGTTTTAACCCCAAATTTTTTATAATTACGCTTTTTCCCTATTCTGAACTATAAATACCCCCTCATTCTTTCATTTTTACTCACAAAATCATCAATCTCTCTCTAATTTTCTTTTATAATTGCTTACTTTATTATTGCAATTTGTGAAAAATTGCGAGGTTGGTGAACTGAAATATTCAAGTCTTCCACATTATACACTTTTCAAGAAGTTGTTCATCAATTCGGTAAACTCGTTCCAACTCTTAAGTTTTAATATTATAGTTTTGTTTTTTTAATTTGTTTTCCTTATAATTAATATGGACTTTTCTTTGAAAAAAATGTTTGGTGGTAAGGGAAAATCTAAAATTGGTGAATCTAGTAGGCAAGCNATTTGTATAATTATAATTAATATGTCCTATTCTTTAAAAAATATGTTTGGTAAAAGTAAGGGAAAATCCAAGATTGGTGAATCTAGTGGCCAAGCTACTACTCCTCCCCGGGCTCCCCGACCCAGAGGTTATCCGTCATCCTCCACTTGTTATTCTTGATAGTGATAACCCTTATTTCAATTTACCGATAGTCAATTTTATCATGATATTGCACCAGGTGAACAATTAAATGATGAATATATGAATGCTCTTTATGGTAATCCAACTATTGATGAAAATGATGATGAAAATATAGATTTATATGAAACGCAACCGGATTTAGATGATACACCTACTAGTCCTGTAAATGAAGTTAACCCAACTGATAATAATTCAAATGATGCCCCACCTGACCCTCCTGTAGTAACCCCTACTTTTAATAGACAACCTTCTAGACGGTGCGAAATATCTCTTGTTTGGCACTTTTTTATTCAATTAAGAGATCAAAATAAGGCTAAGTGTAAAACTTGTGGGACTTTGATGGCTCATAAATTTACTGGAGACCGTAGCGGTACGGGTAGTTTGACTAGATACATAAAGACACACCCTAGAGATAAAGCTAGATTTCTTCAAATGAAAGCTACGCAAGAGGGGACAAGTGTAGGTACTCAGGTTAACCCTAGTACCGGGTCATGTCTAGTTCAACCGGGATTCTACTTCCTGATTGGCTTTTTTATTCAAACCGTAGAAGTAGACTTAGAGAATATTTTAAAAAATGCGATGAATTTGACCTTAGAGAAAGAAAGGCTCCTAAACCTTGTCCGACTAGATGGAATTACATGTATGAAAGTTTAGTTGTTGCATATGAATATAAAAATCTAATAAACGCAACGTTTAATGCTCGTGTTGGTGGTGATGATGATGATGAGTACCTTACAAATCAGGATTGGACTAATGTTAAAATTCTTGTAGAATTTTTAGAAAGATTTCATGTTGCTACAAATGAATTATCTGGGCAATATTATCCTACTATTTCTAACTGTTTAGTTTATCTTGCAGAACTTGTAAATTTGTTTACTCAATTTTCAGAGGGTGGGGTAATTTATGAACTTGCTATTGATTTTATAAGAGAAAGGTTTAAAAAATATTTTTTCCTTATCCCCCCTATTTATGGTGTTGCTGCCATGTTAAATCCTACTATGAAATTAGGAGGTCCTCACTTTTGGTATACAAAAATTTATAATGCTTTAGCACTTTCAGATGAGGAAATGTCTACACTTGAAGATGCAAAAGCCTCAATTAAAATAAATGCTCAAACAATTTATAATGCTTATCGACTTGCCTTAGATCATGCTAGACCAAATGTTTCAACTCCTACTTCGTCTAGTTCGCAATCATCTAAAAGAACTGCAGGACTAAAGGCACTTAGTGCTTGGACGGGGTTCAGGAGTTCGCAAGGTGAAAATATTGATGATAGTTCACAACTAAATGAGCTTCAAGTTTATTTGTCGCAGGGGCTTGAATGAGAGAATCCCGACGGCTCCTTTAATATTTTGGAATGGTGGAAGGACAAAGAAAAACACTATCCGGTTCTTTCAAGGATGGCTCGAGATATTTTAAGTGAGAGCGCTTTCAGTCAAGCGAGACTTCAAATCGGTGATCATAGAGCGTCTATGAGGGAGAGCTTGGAAAAATCAGTACTCTTCAGAGATTGGAACCGTTCGGAACGAAGAAACTTTGGGCTTGCTGAATCACAACCAGAGATAGACAAATCTTACGGAGAAATGCTAGCGGAACTTGCGGAGGATGCTGCTTCGCCCGGAAGCGGGAACGAGCTTCTTTTCCGCCACCATTAACGGAAATTCCTCCGAACCTTGAAGGATTTATGAAATTTGTTAGAGATAATATGTAGACTAATATGTAACTTGTATTTTGGCACATCTTCATTAGTTTTTTCCTTTTAATGGTGGTATTAGCACCTTGTTGTGCTCATTCAATTTGGGGGAGGAAGACTAATAAAGATATTGTCATTTTTTGTTAATGTCGTAATAATAAAAATTATAAGGCATTCCCTTGAATATTTCTTTACAACTTTTTTGTGTTTAAATTTGAATTACAAGATTTAAGTCACAATTATATAATATAATTTACAAGAAATTGCCTTAGATAAAAAAAATTCAAAAAAAAATAGCTCGGAACACTTAGGCCCGTGGGCCCGGCCCACTTAGCCCGAGCCCATATGGGCTTAGACCCACAGTGGGCCGGTTCCACCCTCCAAGACCCTTAAGCTCGGGAACGTTTGGCCCAGGACCGCTTGGGACCGACCCGCCAGAGCCCGGGACCGGTTGGCCCGGGCCGTTTAGCCCATTTAGGCTCGGGCCCGGACCACGTTACAACTTTAGGTTGGAACACCAAAATACTAAATCTTACCCAAAAATAACATTTGGCGTAAAAATTGGAGCAGGTTTAGGTTTGGAGATGGTCTCGAAAACCCTCATATGCCTACCTATATTCGAACACTTCAAACTACTAAATAAATAAATAATATAGCAACATGCTATTTTTAGAAATGTGAACACACTATCCATAAAATGTAGAAAATTTGACCGAAGACATTGTAGCAACAAATGTAAAAGGCGGAAATTAAAAAGAAAACAAAAAGAGGAATACCAATTTGAGATGGAAAAACGCGAAAAAAAAAGGAGGAAAAAGTCAAGAGGAACATTAGGTGGGTGAACTTTGAAAAGCAGTTACGTATGTTTTAAAAAAGGAAAAAAATGATTTTTTATAGTCAAATAGCGTTAACCGGAAGTGAATCCTATTGAAGCACTAGACTTATATTGTGAAACGACGTCGTGGGACCCCGTTTTTTCCAAAGAAAGAGGTCGGTCTTTTCTTATTCACACGCCTTCCTCTGTCCTCACTTCTGCTTTCTGTGTTCTCCCCAATTTGGTGTTGTAACCGAAACCATCTTTTGATCGTAACCAGGTTTTTTCCTTTATAAAGTTTCCTTTAATATTCAGTAATTTTTTTCTTCATTTTAGTACGTCAAGATTCTTCTTTTTATCATATAAAACTGATTTTTTGTTTTGATTAAGAGGGATCTTGATGATTTGTTTTGATTTGGATTGTTCATTTCCCAAGTAGGTTTTTGTGTTTATCGAAGCTCTTTGCTTTTTCCCAATTCATTTTATCCTTTTGTTGAGAAATGGTTAAGTGGTGCTTGATCAAATTAAAATAACTCCTTTTTAGTGATTCTGTGCAAGAATGTAAGAGAAATAGTAAAGTAAATGTTTGGCAGGCTAATCCCCATAATGCCTTTTTTTATATAAATGCATAGCAAGTTCACTTATAATCTGGAATTTCTCAAGAAAGCTTGGACTTGGTTTATCTTATTCATGTTCTCTTTGGTTATTATTGATGTTTATTGTGGTAGTGAGTGATGTTTGGTTGTTTTTAAAATAAACATGGTGTGGGGGCTAGTTTGCACACACCTCGACTAATTAGGCGGGTACCTGCTACCTCCTACCATCACATGTTGTCACAACCCATAATCGGGCATCGCAACTGGCACTTGAAGAGCGACTACCCAATAGGCAAACCATGTCCTTTATGAGCTCAATTCATTCTCATATAGAAAGAAAAATTGAAATGCAGCTAATAATAATAATAAAAAACTCTTATAAACAATGGAAGTCAATAAAAAAAACAGTTTGTCTGAAATCAGCTCAAAGTACCCAATACACTGTCAAGGAGCATCTATAATGAAACTGAGTATAGGAGTTTAGCAACCCGACTACAACTGAATAGCTGAAAGATAAAGGAGAGATGCCGCCACAGTTTTTATGTACTTGGCTCAGCTCAACTGAATACAAAAGCTGCCTCGAACAAGATCAAGGATTTCCAGCAGCTCTACTATCGATATGCACAAGGCAAGAAATAGCAACTTTGTTAAGCTAAAGCTCAACAAGATCACCCTACTCCCCTGCCATGACCCGAGGAGCAATTGTCTGAAAATGTATTCATGCTACGAACAAAGTATAACATATATCATAATTGCAATGTATGTATAAATGAAATAGCAACAAATACATGTAACTTCTCATAAGCTATGTCTCATGGTGTCGTATATGGTAGCATCTGATCGTCCATAGGGCATACCCCTACTAGTGTTGAATAATATGTTTCAATAGACCATCCATAGCCAACAATAACTCATACTATGCTCAACCATCAGTGCGTTTTAGTAGCAGACATCTAAGGTGGCAACCGGACTGTGAGTTAACTATGTACCGCCAGCTTGATAGCATCATCTCATCTCATCAATCAAATGCACATAGGACAGACAATGCAATCTAACAATATCAATAGATACGAATGGAGTCGTGCTATGAATCTCAACACGTCTAAAATTGGCACATATCATAATATGCTGCATAACCAGTGCAACTAGTATGTCATGCTCAGTTTATCATGAAATATAAAGAACATGCTTTATAAACTTTATTGTGAAAGAGAAATACCCTAGATATATAGCATATAAGCTAAGAAAACAGTATAAACATCGTAGTACGTGCTTGCCCCTCAACATACTAGGTATTTGTAAGCTTTTATGTACGTTCTAAATAATGACACTGAAAAAGCAAGCATTCGAGAAGCTAAAAGTCTCACTTGCCTTGAAATGGTAAACCTTTACTTCACTTGAAAAGTCCAAGTCCTCCAAGACAACCTCTTTGGCCTCGATCTATGCAAAATATCGAATAACCATCAAATTAGGTAGGGAAACCATTTCCATAATTTAACGAAATGTCAAAGTAAAAGTCACCCCTAGTCCAGCCGTTCAAACTTCAAAACAAATTTCAAATTCAGGTGATCCATAAGCTCATGAGTTCAAATATGTGCTTAGGATCTCAATTAGAGTCCATTTACTTGGTCAAATCATCAAATTTCTCTTTTAGGAAGTTAGGTCAAATTTTCCTAATTTTGCATTATTTGTTGTCATGAATCTATGGTTGAAAATGAACTTCCGTCAAATTCTAGTATAAAAATCCCGAGATGTTGTAGAATCCTTACCTCAATAGCTTTGGTCGAAATCTCACACTTGAATTTTCACCCACAAGTTCCTCTTTACCCAAAATGGCAAAAGCTAGGTTTGAAATACGTCAATGGTCTGGTCTATGTATAGAAGTCGGAAATTTTTTCCCTGTGCGACGCGCCTCAAAAGCACGCCCCGCCCTTGTGCTTTTTTGGTGAGGTGGCACCCCCTCCCCAATGCACAAGCTAAAAACTTTGGCCTTGTGCATGCACCACATCACAAATTGCACTTTTTTGGTTTTTCATTCTTGCCCCGTGGGACGCTAAAGCCCACCCGAGGGGCTCGAGTACTATCCCAAATCATCCCAACAGGTCCACAATTATTATACGGACTTATAGAAAGTCTCCAAACTCAACTTAAATTACAACTGTGCAAAACAACTAGTTGAGTTGTTACACAGGACCAGGTAACGGGTAATTGTGTCCACCAAGGCTTGGACAAATGAGAAGAAATCACCTAGTGTTTTTGCCTCTGCTGGAATTTGAACGTGAGACCTCATGGTTTTCAACCACTTCATTGACCATCAAGACTTGAAGGTAAGTTCTACAAAGTGGTGGCTAGACCAACTATGTTGTATGGGGCGGAGTGTTGGCCAGTCAAGAAATCTCATGTCCAGAAGATGAAAATAACAGAAATGAGGATGTTGAGATAGATGTTCGGGAGTACTAGGAAGGATAGGGTCAGGAACGTAGATATTCGGGATAAGGTGGGGGTGGTACCCATGGAGGATAAGATGGGGGAAGGGAGGCTGAGATGGTTAGACATGTGAAGAGGAGATGTACTGACGCCCCAGTGAGGAGGTGTGAAAGGTTGAATATGGGAGGTGTAAGGAGAGGTAGAGGGAGGCCAAAGAAGTATTGGGAGAGGTAATTAGGTAGGAGATGAAACTTCTTTAGCTTACTGAGGACATGACCCTAAATGAGAAGTTGTGGAGGTTAGAAATTAGGGTGGAAGGTTAGTAAGTAGTAGAGCTTTTTGTTTGTTCTTACTTGGTAGTTTTAGTATTACTCTTATTTATTCTATTCTTGGTTGTCTATATCTATCTGATGTGCTCCTGCTTCGCTGCTATTACTATCTTGTTGTGTTACTGTTTTTTCCATATCTTTTCGTTACCTTATTTCCTTTGTGTTGTTGGTGCGTCTATGTTGAGCCGGAGGTCTATCAAAAACAACCTCTCTACCCGTACAAGGTATGGGTAAGGTCTGCATTATACACTACCCTCCCAGACCTCACTTGTGAGATTCCACTAGGTTTGTCGTTTATAATTGTTTCATTGACCACGAAGGCACACCATTGGGTGCTTGAGGTTTGGTTGTTTAATCAAGTAAATTGTTAGGAAAAGTTTTAGTTAGAGCATTCAAGATTTCATATTGATTTGCTTCATGCCCTTATTGTGGTCTACTGCATGTAATGTTAGCACTTGTGACTGCTTAAGTATTCTGTACATCTATTCTAATCAATCTGCCTAAACTTTTCTTACTTATGAGAACTTGCATGCTGCGATTATTCATTTTGAATTCTGTAGTAAAAAATGATAGAACCAACATCAAGTGATTGATGGTGATTAGAAACAGTTACAACCAAAATAAGTGTCCTTACCAACTGTGAAGAGAGCTATAAAATCGAGCATGGCCTCTACATCCTGTGTATCATGTCCATCTGCATATTGCTCCAGAAATTAACAAGTATTTTTTTGGCTGTAGTTTTTGGGGTTGTTGGGGTGGGTGGGTGGGGGGTGAATTTGAAACAACACTAGTAGTAAAAAAATACAAAAGTGGTAGAAATTTCAGTGTCAATGTCATGTGTGAGAAAGAACGGGAGAAAATATATTATTGATGTATTAAGTGTTTTACAATAGCCCTATTTATATACGGTATTTACATATACCTAAAACCTTCTCTATCAATGTGGGGCACTATACATAAACTAACTCTTACACTTCCCCTCAAGCTGGTGCATATAAATTATATATACCGAGCTTGTTACATTTATAACTAATATAAGGACCACTGAGGGACTTGGTGAAAATATCTGCAAGTTGATTATTTGACTTCATAAACTTTGTAACAATATCTCCTGTGAGAATCTTCTCTTTGTTTCAATGTGTTTAGTCTTCTCATGAAACATTGGATTTGATACAATATGAAGGGCAATTTGATTATCAGACACAAGTTCTATCTCGCTGATTTCTCCAAATTTTAATTCTTTGAGTAACTGTTTGATCTAAACTAGCTCATGTTGCCATAGCCATAGCTCAATATTCTGCTTTTATGTTAGATATAGCAACTATATTCTTTTTGTTTTTGATAATCGTGGTGTCCATGCCAGCTTGCGCGACCTCAACTAATTCCGCGAGGTACTTGCCAGATCGAGCAACCACATTCTGTTTCTTGTTTTTCAAGAGACCAAATTACCTCCTACTAAAACACAATATCTAGACGTGGAACGTCTATCAGAAGGTGATCCTTCCCAATCAACATCTGTGTATCCAACAATATGCTTATGACCTCGATCCTCGAATAGTAATCTTTCGCTGGAGCTGATTTTATATACCAAGAATGCGAACAACGTAGCATAATTGAACTTATCATTTGCATATACTTCTCCATTTGCCAACAACATTTTCTCTTGGATGAGACTAAGGGTGTGTTTGTTATAACGGAAAATTTCCGTGGAAAATGTTTTTCTTGGAAAACAAGTATTAATTTTATTTATTTTCCAGTGTTTGGTACGCAAATTAAGGAAAATAATTTCTCAAGAGTATTCATAAATAATTTAGATACAATAAACATGAAGCAATAAACTTTCGAACCAACAACCTTCCGAACCCACAAATTTCATAAACTTCCGAAANAAAACTTTTTTCTGTGCGGGGATGGGAGGTGCAGAAAAACGAAAAAACAGGGGGGTAGTAGGGTGGGTGGTGAAGGGATAAAAAACTAAAATTTGAAAAAAAAGCCTTTTTACAGAGAGGGGGTGGGGTTACGTGGGGGTGTGTGGTGGGTTGGTGAAGTGGGGAATAGGGTGGGAAGGTTGAGAAGGAGTTTTGGAAAATGTTGAAAAACATTTTCCTCCAATTGTAGGAAAATGAGTTCAAATATTTTTCAAAACATTTAAACTAACCAAACATGGAAAAATTGGAAAACATTTTCCGTTCATACCAAACACACCCTAAGAGCATGTAATTTCTGGTTTCTCATATTGCAGTAGGACTTCGTTATAGAATTTGTCCGATCTTTACATAAGTGATTAGTATAACCACATTAGAGAATTTGAGGGAAATGAACCAGATCAATCAAGCAGTAATTTAATTTTTAGGTAATCTACCGCTACGGTAGGAAAAGACATAGAAATAAAGTCCCTTATCAACCAGAAAATCAAAGAGAAGAAATAAAGCGTTTGAGATAAATAGAAGAACATTTGAAGGAATTTCAAACTTTTATATAGATGTTAGTGGAAATCTTTTAATCTATGTATTTTTGGAGTACATATGATATATATTTTTCCATACGTTGGTAAAAAAAAATATTTTTCATAAGTTGGAGTACATATGATATGCCAATAAGTATTGATGATTGGCTGGTTTTTGTAGAAAAACACGTTTACTCATAGGCTTATTTGTTTCTTGTTTACACCATATATATATATAGGGTATTTTTCCCAATATATTAATGAGAAGATTTACTATTATCAAAAAGTGTTGGAATGCAAAGTGTCTGTTGGGGTTTTAAGCGGAAAGCACAACTAAAGGACTTGCTTTAGTGAACAAAGACACACATAAGGAAAAGACTAAAAGCACTGTAGGTAATGCAAAAGAATAACTATAAGGTCGAAAAAAAAGAAAAAAACTACAATGAAATTAAAAAAATGAAGTAAAAGTAGTCAATTAACTTTGATACATTTAAATCTATGATTTTAAATGCAAAGACACAATTTCTAGTTTAATCGCCTAAATTATGTTCCTACTCATTAACATATTCATTCACAATGCTTATTCAACAATATGCCTTTTTGCCAGCTATATTTATCTTTTTGTTATAGCTGAGATAATCCTTGTGAACTAGGGGGAGTATGGGCACGTCCCTGTACCCTGCACCTACTGTCATTTAAATACATGTTCCTTACCGGTGGTAGGATGCGTACTCGTAATGTGCATCCTATTCACACATCTAACTGTAATAATGTCTGGTGCTGCTCTTTTTAACGTAGAGCTTGTGGGAAATGAGGCTCACGACTTAATGCGTTGGTGCTCGCACTAAAACGCCGCTTAGGAGAATTGAAGTAATCATTATGTGCTTCACTGAGCTTCAGGGCTTAAGTGCACCTTAAGTAGGCTCTTACTAACACTGGCTACTGAAGCAACAATCTGGTAGTGTGTGTGTTAAGGTGTTCCCTGGACATGTTATTTTAAGAAAGAATATTGTTGACATATGAGCTAATTATATATAACATGCTAAAAGTACCCTTAATATCTAGCGACTTCTACATGCCATACTAATTTCTGTAAGAGTATGTTATTAAGGGCAAAATGAAAATCATAAGATTAAGGAGTTATAAATTTAGAAAAGCGGTCTTCTTGGAAAAGACTAAAAAGGAAAGAGCGTCATATAAAATAAAATGGAGGGAGTAGCTGAACTATGACCCTTCTCAGATCTGTAAGAACACGTTTACTCTTGTGCAGATATTTTGTTTACTCTAATTTTACTTTGCAATTACTCCTTCACTATGGATTGGTCTTTACCAAATAACACCACAGGTATGAGTAATCTGGTTTAAGTCCATGTGCTAACTAAGTTTTGATATTTAGGAGATCATTCATTTGCTTGTTCGCATGACAATCCGCTACTTTCTTGCTTTTTATTTTTAATTTTATTTTGTTTTTTCCGTTTGGGTTGGGGGAGGGCTTCCTATAATTTGATATACCTCCCACTATTGACATTACATTGATAGACATAGAGTGACTTCTTGTCTGTTAGTTTACCGTTGAGCTAGTATTTCTGAACCTCAGCCTTCGTAACTGTTCTCATAGTTTCTAAGTTAACCATTGAGCCGTTATTTCTGAACTAAAGTTTTCAGAACTTCTTTTGGATCCTTTAACTGCTATTGCTCATGCTGGTTTAGCAGGATGATAGAACTCATATTTTTTTCCAAACTAACTCTTTCTTTCTCCTTTCTTTCAGATCTGTTCCTTCTTGGATAGAAGTACATTTCTCAAACAGGCTACAAACAATGAGATGGGGAAACATCTATAAGAGGCGTGTGAAAGTTTTTACTGTAGCGCTTATCATTTATTTTGATTACAAGGTATGAGTTATGTGGCATAGCTGCTAGTTTTCTGTGTTATGTTTGAAAGTTAAAAGATGAAAGAACAAGAAACTGGGGTTTATCATCTTATTTCTTTTTCTTTTTGCTAACAAAACTGAAGAACTTATGAACATTATTATGTAATGTTTTCGTCAAGGCTTTACAACAGAGAGAAAAGTGGGCAAACAAGTCTAAGAAAGCTTCTCTATGGGAGAAAGCTCATGAACGCAATGCTAAGCGTGTGCTTAATTTAATAGTAGAGCTTGAAGGTTTGTGGGTGAAACTTGGACAGTACCTTTCAACACGTGCTGATGTACTGCCAGAGGCTTATACATGCCTTTTGAAGCAATTACAGGACTCTCTTCCTCCCCGCTCTTTAAAAGAGGTAACATTGGTCAACTTTATCAGGAGTTTCAGAAATGGATTGTTTGCAACAACAACCCTATTGCTAGTCAATCAGTTCTATATTTTAGTCATTTGCAATAACTACCCTATTGCTAAAACTTTTATCATCTAGGGAAACTACATTTTTTCAGGAACCAATTAGAATCTGATGAAATTGCTTTTGTATCTTTATGCTTATGATGTGGAGGTGAATGTTATCTGCTATTAGTTTATAGTTTTCTCTGTCAATTTTCATATTAACTGGTGCTTTGGATTTGGTGAGTTAATGTTCTAGCTTTTTTGCCCTTCTTTTCTGGCAGTCCTCCTTTATTCGTTTATCTTCTCCTTACACTCTATTTGAGGGGTTCTTTTTTATTGGGTTTTTTTTTTTTT
>ML331910.1:112189-124565 GCA_005239505.1 Nicotiana paniculata
GGCTCTAGTTTTATAATTTGTACGTTGAGATTTGATTAGTCTTATGGATGTGCAGTTTCCTGGATGTTCTCCGATGAGGAATATATGAATGATAGCCTGAATATGATTTTATGGTTGAGACTTGAGAAACATCGTGAAGGTTCACTCAAGAATCTTTTGCACAATAAAGGAGCGGTTTGGACATCTGACTCATGTGTTTCATTTGTTATGTGGCTGAGAGGGTAGAATTGAGAGGATAGAGAAATCGTAAAAGAGTGGAGGCCTTGACCACTTTTTAAAGTCGAACTTTTAATTAGCTTTTTTAAAATGACCATGAAGACCTAGTTAACTTTTAATAATCGAAGCACCTCAGATTACATCGAGCTGAGAAGATATGCTAAGAACTTCCACGACTTCATCTACTTACAAGTCATACCATGTTGCATCTCTGAAGTAAGCAGGAGAACCAAAAGAAAGCAGGGAAAATACATGCCTCTTTATCCCACTGCGCTATCTGTTCTATGTTGCTTGCACTTTTGGATTGATACTAAGTATTTTTTTGAAATACTTATCTCGTTTTAATGTTTTTACATGATTCCTCCTCCTCTTTTCTTCTTCTTTCTTTGATTAGCATATTTTTTGCAAAATTCCTCCCTATCTGAAAACCTCAAGTTTATGTACCTATATAGCCACTCTTTCTGAACCCCCACCCCCCATAACAAAAAAGGAAAAAACCCTTCTGCTCCATGTTGTTTTGTTTCTCAAATTTTTAATCGTGTACATGCATGTCATCCACCCTCTGCATTTTGATTAAAAGTTTAAGAGGAAAGAAAATTGATTGCGGGAGACAGCAATTCCTTAATTACAAGTCACAAGAAGATGGCATTCCTTTGCAGTGTGAAGGCGCAGATTATGGAAAAACCTATATGCCATAGTGAGCAAAAAGCACCTGTTTATTATCCATTTATTAGGGACTATTACTGCTCTTGAACTGTCTTGCTGGACAAATCCATGTCAAAAGGTAGCTCAGTCGAAATAGCTCTAGCTTGCTCCCATGAAAACTCTTAGTGTTTTGTAAACATTAGAGATATACATTTCAGTGGCGCCTTTTAAATCCTTTAAAAGTTTGTTTTTCTACTTATCTCCTATATCATTCAGAAAGTCTTTTCTATGACATAATCTAGGGATGCCTAATTCACTTTAGCGGGAAATTAGCTACATTGCTCCTTATGGTTTCAGTTCTTCGCTCAAAGAGCATTGTAATATCTATATATTTTTGCTCATAAAATCATACAAGACATCAGTAGAAGTTCAATTTATGTTTATGCAGTGCGAATATCTAAACATTCATCATACTGATTAAAAAGAGTATCCAAACATTCATCAGAATGATAAAATGAATATCTAAACATTCATCAGATAAATGTTACTAATTGAATGAATTGTTTGTTTCCAGGTATGCCACACCATAGAAAAGGAGTTTGGGAAGACCATGGATGATCTATTCTTGGATTTTGACAAAGTACCTCTAGCAACTGCCTCAGTAAGTGGCTGAACTAAATAGATAGGTGCAGAGTGGAAACAAGGATTTCTCACTACGCGGTTTTGGCAGTAATACAGCCAAGGGTTTCCTACCTTGACTGTAAAATCTATAGTTAATTCTGTCAGTTTTATTAGAAGTACACAGTGATGTGGAGTATATTAGAGGAAGTTGGTGCGAGCTGTAGGACTGGTGGTGGTCCTAACATTGGCTTTTTACGTTTTTCTTCGTTCAATACCAGAGGCTTATACGTTATCCTCACCACTCTTAACATTACTTTTCCGCAGATAGCGCAAGTTCATCGTGCAACTTTGAGTGATGGACAGGAAGTTGTCGTCAAAGTTCAGCATGATGGCATAAAAGCAGTTATACTGGAGGTTGTTTATGCTAGAGGCCATGATTTTTGTGTCTGTGTGAATATAGAGTACTGAAAAAGAGTAGCGTCATTTACTCCCATTCTTTTGCAGGACCTGAAAAATGCGAAGTCAATAGTTGATTGGGTAGCATGGGCGGAACCGCAATATAATTTCCACCCCATGATAAATGAATGGTGCAAAGAAGCACCTAAAGAACTAGACTTCAATCATGAGGCTGGTATGCTTCAAGTAGTCAAATTGATTTTCTTAATCCTTCAGCAGTGTTTTTTTCTGGATCATGTTTGTTAAGCTTTTTTTTTCTTTTGGTTTGTCAGAAAACACTAGAAAGGTTTCGAGAAATCTCTGTTGTAACAAAAGATGTGATGATAGCATGCCTGCTAATCACGTGGACGTACTAATTCCTGAAGTCATTCAAGTACGTTCGTCTAGTATTTTGGAAGTTGTCTAAGCTACTGTTTGTGACTTTTTAGGAGCTCTAGTCTCTTGTAGAAGTTCTTACTTGAATGCTCTATAAATTTGATGTTATTGATAGAACTAATTGGGAGAGGAGCTCCACTGTCGTAAGTAGTTAATATACGTCTACGTGTAGAGAGTTGTTACATCAGATCTATCTCCTAGAAGAAAACATGTTCCCTGTAATGGTCAGAGGGACTTCACCAAGGTTCATATTGATGATTTAAGAGGGAATTTACTAACTTGTTTGGGACTGAGTAGTAATTGTTGTTGTTGTAAGGATCCGCCAAAGGTACTTGGTGAATCTAGTCATTATTGCATCTCTTTTCATGTTATTTTTTACATGAAGATAAAGACAGTTGACACACCTAGATAAGTATACCTGAACTTCTGTTTCTTATGCTTGATTTTGAGTGGAGTTTAAGGTGGTTTAGCAGTAAAGGTCTCTAACCAGCTCAATCTTATGTATCGCTTGACGGTCTGCTTGTGTTTTACTCCCTCCGTTTCAATTAAATGACACACGTTCCTTATTAGTCCATTTCCAGAAAAAATGACACATTTCTATATTCGGAAACAATTTAACTTTAAACTTTTCATTTTATCCACTTTACCCTTAGTGAGAAGCTTTTATAGCCACACAAATGTCATGGGCCCACAAATCTTTTGCCCCTTAAGCTTTTAGGACCACATGTTTCAAAAGTCTTTTTTTTTTCCTTCAACTTTGTGCTAAGTCAAACTACATCTAAACTGAAATGGAGGGAGTAACAAGTATTAGGTCTAGCAGGGGGGAAGTGAACTTAGTAGGACGTTCCCTTTTTTGTTTTTTTTCCACAAAGGTCACTTCTTTCTCTTTGGTTACATATGACAGAGATATCTTTATGTTTGAAGGAGACGGGACGAGAATTAGCTTTTGGGGACATAAGTGGTGTGGGGATAATATGTTGAAAGATCAATTCCCGAGCATTTCCAGAGTGTCATGCCAAAAGGAGTTAACAGTCCAACAAATTCGAGAAATTCAACGCGGAGAGGTTTTCTGGGATTTGAGATTCAGGAGGGATTTCGATAATTGGGAAGTGATTGAATATCCAATGAAGTTAGATTTGCTTCACAAGCAATGTTAGTCACTTAATAGCCATGATGCATGGAAGTGGAGGTTGGGGAACAACAGAGTTTTTTTCTGTAAAGTCTTCTATGAAAAGTTTTTGGTTGAGGAGGAGGATGTGTTTCCATATAGCTCAATTTGGATACCGAAGTTCCAAGTAAAGTGTGTTGGTTCATTTGGTTTGCAGCTAGATGGGTGATCTTGATGGCGGGGAACCTTAGGAAGCGGATGGTCGTTTGTGTTAGTTGGTGCTTCATGTGTAAGGAGGCCGGTGAAGATGTGGATCATCTCCTTCTACATTGTAGCCTAGCCTCGAGGCTATGGAGGGAAATAATTTCTTTTTTCTGCATAGCATGGGTAATGCCAAGAACAGTAAAAGAGTTAATGTGCAGCTGGAAGGGTGGGAGAAGGAGGAGAAGGCGCAGGGCATGGACTGTTGCTCCTCTAGCAATCATGTGGGTTATTTGGAGAGAGAAACAGAAGAGCTGGGGTAGAGATGAGTTTTGTTCAGTTGAGGAGTAGCCTCCTATCCCTTATTCTTTTTTGGTGCACCAATGAAGTCCCTGTTTGTATAGAAGATTGAGTGTCAGAGAACCATATCTTTTTGTAGTCTTTCTTTTTTGATATCCTTCTTGTATGCGGGCACTTCTGTTTTGGCCCATTCATTAATGAAATTTTATTTACCTGATCAAAAAAAAAAGTTCTTTATGTTTGACAATGAGGGGATGTATGATTCGCTCACCTATATAGATGTGTTTCACGTGTCCTAAAGATGCTGAAATTGTTTATGGTATTTTATATTAGATTACTGATTATTTCAGAAAGGTGCAGGCTTCAATCACTTCCATTCTCTCATTAGTTACTTCTGTCCCTGTATTGTGAGATTCTTCATTTCTTTCTCAATAATGTTTTTATATTGGATTACTTGAAATGGCAGTCCACTGAAAAGGTGCTCATACTGGAGTATATGGATGGTGTTCGTTTGAATGACGCTGAATCACTTCGAACTTTGGGAGTAGACAAGCAAAAACTTGTCGAAGAAATTACACGTGCATATGCACACCAAATTTATGTTGATGGATTTTTTAATGGAGACCCTCATCCAGGTAGATTTTCATTCCTTTCTCGTTCACTAGGGATGAGTCACTGTGTTTACATTTATTTACGTCTGACGTGATTTTGTTGATATGCTGCTTGTCAAGACTCAAGACTAACTTGCTTATGCTTTTTACCTCTCAAAGTTTCTACAAAAGCTACAACATTTCATCCTGCTTATTATGCTGAATAGATGTTTCCAACTCTTAATAGTGTTTCACTCTGTTTAATATTCTTTTGGGTTGGCAAGAATAGGGAATTTTCTGGTGAGCAAGGAACCCCCTCATCGCCCAATTTTGCTTGATTTTGGGCTCACAAAGTTACTGTCAAGCTCCTTGAAACAAGCTCTCGCAAAAATGTTTCTGGCAGCTGCTGAGGTTTGTCCAGTTCCTTTAACACCCATTGAGGACTGTGTAATATACTGTAATATATGATGGTTATGTGGTGAGTAATAATTTAAGAACAACTATGCGATAACTAATATTGTAAAATTATTATGCAGGGGTTGCAGTACAAATGTCAAGAATTAGCTATACTAGTTAGTATGCAAGTGCAAGTTTTTGTTTTAAAAAACAATAAAGTTACAACTTATTAAGAATTCGGACTAGATAAGGTTTTATTTTTTGATGGCATTTGAACTTCCAACTGTCACCTGAAGTCTAAATGTTTGATGAGTCTTTTCAGCTGATGTAACCTTTCCCCTGTAAATGATATTATCCCCCTCTTAGATTTCATTAGCTCTCCCTCAATGGTTTAGTAACCATTGCCTTTTGCTCTTGGTTAACTCCCTGCTCTAGAATAGTTTTTTGTACTAAGAGTTAACCAAGTTTTCTATTGTAACCTTTTGCATCTTCTCGATGCCTATAATGCAATACCTTACTTCATCAAAAAAAAAAAAAAGGTTTTATTTTTATGGGTACTAAAACAAGGCATTACTTGAGTATATTTTTTAAAATCATTTTAGGTGCAGAATCTATGTATTGTTAGTATTCCAATTCCTATCTTGCATTGAATAATACACAATATTCCCGTATAAGTTATGCAAGTTTTGTTTATATGGAAAAAAGACTGGTAAGCAAATGTTCTGTTAATATGCCGAGTTTTATGTCCTGAACCAAGCTTGTTATTCCTTATGCAGATTCTTATGCCATGGTTATTTTTCATATAGGGGAAGCAAATGAGCCTTACAGTACTTAACTCATTCAGTAGTATTATTCTGATATGCCATGACAAGCACTCCACCTAGTAACATGAACTCCTTAGTCTGACCATATCTTTGCATCACAAACGATGTACTCGTGTATCAGCCCTGTGTCTCAACTTTTAACTTTTTACGAAGTGTCAATAATCAATTTTTCAGTAATAATTAACATTCTTTTCTCCAGCCAGACCTCCTTATTTCATCTTGCTAGATAGTTATGTATAAATAGTCCTAGTCAAAAATGTAGTAGGAGTAGAATATGTCCTAGTCCCATATGTAGTTAGAGTAGAATATGTCCTAGTCCCATATGTAGTAGGAGTAGAATATGTATTATATATAACGCTCATTGTATCCTTGTTAATAAATAGATTTTTCTCCCGTGCATTCTCACATGGTATCGGAGCTTCAGTGAGAAAATTATCGTTGTGCGTCGTTCCAGCGACATCCGGGAAGAAAGATCTCATCGCGTGCAATTTTCCAGCAACTTCGTATTGTTCCCAGGGTTCATCACTGCTACAGTGGTACTGTGCATATACCAGTACCACCATCAGATCTGAAACCCTTGTGCGACCAAACCCCAAAAATTCCAGTCTCATCGGAACAGAAAAGTGAGTCACCGTGCGTCTTTCTGGTTGACGACTCAGGATTGATTTGCGTTATCTCCTTATTGGTAAGTGTTGTACGAAAACCAACACTACCATCTTGTTTGGAAAAGTAAGACGACAAAATTCCAGTCAATCGCGCCGGCAGAAAATCACGCGCCTCCACACGCCGTCAGAACTAGGGTTCCGGCGAGCTACGGTAAGTTTTCCGGCGCGTGTGAGCCATTTTTGACAAATATTCTTCAGGACAACTTACTCGTCCAGTGATTCCGAACCTACCCATATAAATTACATCAAATTCTGACAACTTTTATTTTTTCCGACGTGAACAATGATTTTCCGGCGTGAACAGTAATTTCCAGAAAAAGTTTGTGCATTCTGGTGGTATTTTAGAACCTATTTTGTAGTGTGTAATTCAGCTTAGTCTCACTATTTTCAAATTTTTCCGGCAACTGTTCGGCCAACTTTTGTTTATCGGCAACCACCTGGTTTTGTTGCTCGGGGGAGTCTAGCGGCCTTGTATGTCGAATGATCAACCTGCAGATATTTTCACCAAGTCCCTCACTGATCCTCATATTAGTTAGTAGTTACATATGTAACAAGCTCGGTACTAATGATTTGTATGCACCGGCTTGAGAGGGAGTGTTAGATAGTTATGTGTAAATAGTACTAGTGTAGTAGGAGTAGAATATGTCCTAGTCCCATATGTAGTAGGAGTAGAATATGTATTATATATAGGGCTCATTGTATCCTTGTTAATAAATAGATTTTTCTCTCTTGCATTCTCACACATCTACCCTTGCGGATATCCTGGTATCAGAAAAGGATAATTATTTAAATCCTTTATATCTGAGTCATAGTGTCATTTAATTGTACAGAGTGCTTAAACCCAGCTAATAGGTCAATGAACCCCATTATTTAATTGTATCTTTGTTTAATTAATTTCCCTCTTTCAGGATAAAGTTATAAGAATAAAGCACATATTATAACCAAATTCAATAAAAAATTTAATTAAGGTGCAAGATGTTTTCTCATCTTGTTATTCTTGTACACTTGGCTGTAAATATTTTGTGAATCCCTGTTGGCGCCTCTTATTCCAATGACAACAATCAATTTGCGCTTTTGTTTCCAGATAATCAACAAAATGTGGTTATGCTGTTTCTCTACCAATTTGCCAGTAAAAATTGAGATGCCACTTCTTGCAGGGGGACCATGTTGCACTTTTGTCTGCATTTGCAGAAATGGGACTCAAGTTTCGCCTTGACGTTCCGGAACAAGCCATGGAGGTTACTTCTGTGTTCTTCCGTTCTGCCACGCCTGCCAATGAAGCTCTTGTAAGATGCTCTTGTTAGTTGGTTATATCTATTCGATTTCCCTCGTCTGACTTATCTCTCAATTTGATGAAGGAAAGTATGAAAATGTTATCTGAGCAAAGGTCAAAGAACCTCAAGGTTATACAAGAAAAAATGAAACTGAATGAGAAGGAAGTGAAACGCTTTAATCCTGTAAGCTAATAGCTCCTTTTGACCACTGTTGACTCTGTGAATTATCAACCACTGACTTTGTTGATTCTGAACCAGCTGATTATATTTTCTCCAGGTTGATGCTTTTCCTAGTGATATTGTTATATTTGGGAGGGTTCTTAATCTTCTTAGAGGTTTGTGATGAATGCGCACTATTATCTCCTCTTTGTTTCATCTAAGCATGAAGAACTGACTCAGTGGTTGTCTGATTCTCAGGGCTTTCTGCAACAATGAATGTCCGCATAGTTTATATTGATATCATGAGACCTTTTGCTGAATCTGCTCTCCAATGGTTAGCTCTGTTTTGTGCTTATTCTACCATATATCAGCGTATGCATTGCTTACTGAGTATTGTTCATCGACTTGTACCAGCAACTTAAACAGAGGGCCATCCTTGAATCCACGATGGATTTATGACACCCCAGTTCATTCTGATGTTGAAGCCAAGCTAAGGCAGCTTTTGGTTGAGCTTGGGAATGCTGAGAAGATACTCGGAATCCAGGTATATACTAGTAACTTCCATGTTTTTGCGGTCTGATTATCCTGCCAACATGCTTCCCTTCCCAAAGGCTTTGTACACAACTCTTCTTGCAAATTCAGGGGTAGCTAACACTACTAATACTGTGGGAGTACAATTTCTTGCTGCAGAAAAAAGTGATGCAAGGTCTTTAGTCAAGATAAGTCCTTGGAAAAGGAAGGTTTTAGTGAACCCATATCTCATATTGACCACTCAATCAGAAAGAATAAATTAATTATAGAGTGCGGACTACCTTTTCAATTCGGGGTTGGCGTAGAGGTAGGCTGTACCTTGAAATGAAGAGAAAGCTCAAAAAAAAAAAAAAAAAATAATACAGAAGATGGAGCAGTCAGTTACTGAGAATATCAACTAGACAATTCATTATTCTGTGGATGAGTGAGAAGAGCACTGTAAAATTCTGCGTTAGCCATGTGGATGTTTCAGATTGTAAATGACATAATTTAGTCTTCGAAGTTGTTGATTTGAGTTGATAGTTCTTTAAGTGAATAGGAATGGGTAATTTTTAGTCAAACTCTATAGTGCTACAAATCCGATATATACTCAATATTTCTCTATGTAGAGAGTTATTCGATGTTACTTTCTGGGTTTCTGATATTAGATCTGGACTTAACAACTCAGAAGAGGCCATGTCTCTTTTAATGAAGTGATCTTAGATCCTAGCTGCAGGGGTTAGTCATACTGCTGCCAAATGTTCTAATGTAGAAAATGTCTCTCCAATTAGGTTGGTTTATAGATATGTTGACTCATTCCTGGGTTTCACTAATTCAGGCATGCTCTTTATTTGTTGTGTATTTCAAGGTATGTGCCTACAAAGATGGAGAAGTGATCATTGATACTGCTGCTGGGGTACTTGGAAAATATGATCCTCGTCCGGTCCAACCCGATAGCTTATTTTCTGTTTTTTCAGTAACAAAGGGAATCAGTGCTGGACTGGTACACTGGCTGGTTGATAATGGGTATGTGCCCTAGAAATAATTTCAATGTCTACTCTGGATGTCCTAATTTTCTATTCTCTTGTCTAAAATACATAAGTTCCTAAATCGTTTAGAAAAAGAATGCTGCCCCGGGGGCTTTGATCTTGTGGTAAGAGCGCAACTTGTGATGTGTGGGTTCGGCGCACATCACGGGTTCGAACTCTGCCGCAAACAAAAGCCTAGTATTTTAAGTGGAGAAGGGTGGGGTAGGGGGCACTGTTCATCGAATTTCAAACTGTGCGCCGCTGGCCAGTTTACACTGGCTGCTAGCCTACCATAACCACCCTCCTTTATCCCGGTTTGGGACTTTTTTTTAAGGCCTACCTTCAATCGAGGCGTGTCATTATTTCTTCATACTTGCTCATTGCTGTAGTTTATTTATTGATATGCCATTGCATTTGAAGGCTCCTGATAAATCAAAATTTAGAAGGTATATGTTACCATTATTTAAAAATAGAAAAACAAATAAATAAATCAAAATTCAGAAGGTATGCGCCTCGCCTTGCGTGGGATGGAAACACCTTTGCTTATACGTCCATTTTAAAAATACTGATTCAAACTTTAAGAGCTTCAAAGTAGAAATATTTTTGATTTATCTACTAATGATCTTGATCTTTTCTATACTCACTTTGTAATTCTACTTTCCTTTTATTGTGTCTTGCTCATTTTGAAGTTTTAAGAGGTACCCTATGTTTGTGAGACATTTTGTGCTCTAGCTTTGTTTGGGGTACATAATTTTAGCCTTTGCAATTAACCAATGAGAACATTATATCTAACAGAAAGCTGAAGCTTGAGGACAATATTGCAAATATTTGGCCTGAATTTGGATCAAATGGAAAGGATCAAATAAAGGTATGTATAAGAAGTTATGAGCTACACCACAATAGAAATTGTTTCTGACACTTCTTGAGTTAGTAAATGATTAAAGAAGAAGAAAAGTTAATTTCATTCTTTTTTTCCCAGAAATTATTTGAAAGTAGTGGCAGAAAGCAACACCAAGAATTGTAGAATACCTATTTCTTAGTCCTGGATATTTATTGTTTTAATTTCCAACTATGTCAGTTTGAGTGCATGCTTCTTTATCTTTTTTAAATTTTTTTTAATTATGGCAGGTTCATCATGTTCTTAACCATACCTCTGGTTTACATAATGCCATGGGTGGTATTAGCCAAGAAGATCCTTTTTTGATGACTGATTGGGATGAATGTTTAAAGCGGATTGCCATGACTGCTGCAGAAACTGCACCGGGTCATGAGCAGCTGTACCATTATTTGTCATTTGGCTGGTTATGTGGTGGCATTATTGAGGTAATGTTGCATTTCATATTTTCTGATCAAATTTTATGACTGTAATTGCTTGCTAATTATTTGTGTCATGACCCCTAAAGCATCAACTAAAGCATGCAAAGCTCCAAATGTTATTGAACTAAGTTTAACTTAAATTTTGAAGGTAAGTTTCCAAATGTGAACCATATTTTTGGTCACGATGGGACGATGGTGATTGGTTTGTTACAGAAAGATCTGACAGTACCTATTAGTGGCTCCTCTTTTGAATTTGAAATGAAATAATCTTGTAGTGGAGCGTCTGTACAAAACATATTGCTATCAGTATATTATAAAATCTTGACATGCTTTGAGGTATTTATCTATTGTCATCTCAATACAGCGAGCATCAGGAAGAAGATTTCAAGAACTCCTAGAAGAAGTGTTTGTTCGCCCTTTAAAGATTGACGGCGAGCTCTATGTTGGAATTCCTCCAGGCATGATTAGTGTCTACTTTTTATTATTTCCTAATTCCTCCTACTCTTTGCTATCAATTGGCTCATCTTTGCTTGTTCAATCTCGTTAACTATGCTGACTGACATGTTAGCAAACAATCGTCATAGTTTCTAGGTCCCTTGTCAGTTGATAACTAATCTAACCACGCGGGATATACCATATTCATAGGTAATACTTCCGAAAAATAAAAGTTTAGACTGCTTTTGTCCATGTTCAATATTATTGCAGCTACCTCGTTAAAAATTAAGGTCCAGAATAAGTTTCCCATGTTTATATGATGCAGATGAAGTATCGTTGGTATTAACATGCTGGACTTATGGGTACTTGTAGGTGGGCAGTTGACCAGTAACCACCTCAAGTTTTGAGGGGTAGCTTATATGAATCTGATCACTAAGTTGTCAAAATTTCCAACCCATCTGGTGTCAGACAAAGCAGTTGCAATAACAATGACAACGATAATAATGATAATGATACATTATAAAGTGCGACTGTAGAAGAATTTGGACGCATGACATTAGCCTTTGGCATTCCTTTTCTTCACCTTGTTTATCTTATTTCTCACATGGTACAGAACTGTGAGAAACCAGCTGCTGTGTGCATTGACCTATGACCTTCAGGAGGAGGACAGCCATAGAGTTCTCAGGATTTTTTATAGTCAATTCTAGAACCCCAAAGCCTCAAGAAACTAACCTGTAAAGGGCTTTCTCGACTGAAGTTTCTGTATCAACATGTAAATCTGCTTCATGGTTGAGCACTTGTTGATGTAGATACTTGCCACAGAATTTAGCTTCCCCTAGTTGAAAAAAATCCTGTTTCCCCTTCCTTTTCTCTTCCAAATATCTTGATGCGACAATGTGATGTTCTTCTTCTGGAGTAGATCTATCAAATTTCGAATTTGCCTATGTCTCAAATTATGTAGGATTCGTCTAAACCACAAAGGAAAGTTTCATATCTCAAACAATTTGTATTCTGGAGGCGGGTGACACCCTTGCTTTACACATTTAGTGATCAAACCACTCAGACCTGCTTTTCTCACATATAGAAGATACATAGTTTTAAAAAAAAATTCTATTCCACTGTGTCCCATATTTCAAATCCCCACCCAAGCATGCGCAATCCCCTTCCGTGAGGGCAGGGGATGGGTACATCCTGAAGGGTCTTATTGTATAGCATGGTCATTTAGTCTCTTCTTAGCTATAATCATAGCCCCCCCC
>ML331912.1:0-22626 GCA_005239505.1 Nicotiana paniculata
AATAATTCCAACGTAACCAAAAGGGAAACATAATTGATCGATGATTAATAACTAAACTATTGTGAATGGCTAAAGAACTGATCAATAAGACAGCTATCCCTAACAAACAATTTTCATTCCAAAATGTTAAACTAACCAGCATGTGCATGATAACAAGGATCAAGATCTAGATGAGTCAAAGAAAAGGAGACAAATAAGGAATAACATAGGCTGAAACAGTCATATATGCACAGAAAAATGGTGATGAAAACCTAAAGAAAATCATGCATATTTAGAATTAAACAGGCCAAGAAGAGAAGATATTCAACAAAACCCAAACTCAAAACAATGATTTCAAACTAAATATCATAAATCCAAAAAATGGTTATTATACCTTCGACGTAGGCATTTTAGAGATCTAAACTAAATCAAGAACAACAAACACATACATCAAACAGTGAGGCATGCGATTTCATAAAAAGTGAGAAAAAGAAAACCTCAGAAAGGAAAAGATAGGGGGGAAAGGGTACCCGCAGGGTGCTGACAGATTTCGGCAGGGTTTGGAAATGATCCAAACCCACATNTTGGGTGGGTTTTCGGGGAAACTGATGGTGGGATGGGGTTAAGGAGGAGGAGGGGGTCGTCTGGTAAGGATTTGGTGGCGTTTGGTCGAGTTCCGGTGGTCGGAAAGTGGTGGGAGTCTGGGGGTGGCTAGGGTTTCTTGTTAGAGAGAAGAGAGAGAGAGAGAGGCGGACAAAGGGGATTAGGGTTTGGTGAAATGGAGGGGGTGGGGTTTGGTTAAGACACTTTTATAGTTTAAAGGGGATGAGTTCCTGGCCGTTTGATCCATTTCGATCAATGGCCAGGATTTGATCGGTCAGACCAAACGGTGTCGTTTAGTCAGGTTGGGGGCAGGCCGGGTACGAGGTTGGGTTTTGGGCCTGGGTTGTCTGGTGTTAGGGAGAAGGGGGTTTGGGCCTGGGTAATTTGGCCCAGGTCCGATTTTAAACCTATTTTAACTCTAACACTTATTAAAAATGTAGTGATTAATTCTAACTTAGTTTTTATCTAATTATAAATTAATTAAGAGTAATAACATTTGATTTAATACTCATATCATTTAAGGAACAAATTTCACAATTTTGTTAGGAAAAAAATGAATGGATTAATAATTAAATCTACATTGTGTCAAATAATCAACATTTTGTTGTTATTTATTTCAATCGATCACAAGTAATATATTGATTAACTCTAGTTTAAATTTTAATTACTGAGTAAATTAAAGGTTGAAATTTCTAGTTAAAAAATGTGATTATTTAGAGAATAATTTTCCGTAATAAAAATGATTGAAGTCATGCGCCGAATCATGCGACTTTAAGTCATTTATGAATTTATAAAAGACAAATTGTGACTTATGTAATGTAGATAATTCACACACAGACATTGAAATTCAACAAGGTTTATAATCATTAATTAATTTATTGAATTTTGTAGGAACATATAGTAGGTTAAAAATTACATGCTCACACTTGGTATGGAGCAGGTACCGGATCGCATGATATTTTTCCGGGACATCAAATACAACCCAAGGAACCATAACCAAAACTTCGAAATGATCAAGTTACATTTTTTGGCATTTATTGCAATTAAACTGGAATTCCGCCAAGTTGTCCCTGTATTATCGCCTGCCTTGGTCCAAGCCGGACGCCGTGGTACGTAGCCGGTACCGAATCGCATGATACTTGTCCGGGACATCAAATAAGACCCAAGTAACCACAACCAAAACTTTGAAATGATCAAGTTATATTTGTTGGCATTTTATGGCAAATAAACTGGAATTCCGCCAGTCGTGCCTCTATTATTGCATGTCGTGGTCTAGGCCGGAAGCCTTGGTATGGAGCCTGTACCGGGTCACATGATATTTGACCAGGACATGAAATATGACCCAGGGAAACGTACAACACTTCGAAACGATCAAGTTACATTTTTTGGCATTTTATGGCAATTAAAGTGGAATTCCGCCAGTCGTGCTTGTATTATCGCCTATCGTGATCCAGGCCGGACGGCTTTGTACGGAGCCGGTACCGGGTCACATGATATTTGTCCTGGATATAAAATACGACACAAGGAACCATAACCAATGCTTCGAAATGATCAAGTTACATTTTTTGGCATTGTATGGCAATTAAACTAGAATTCCGCCAGTCGTGCCTCTATTATCGCCTGCAATGGTCCAGGCCGGACGCCTTGGTACAGAGCCGGTACCGGATCGCATGATATTTCTACAGGACATCAAATACGACCCATGGAACCATAACCAACGCTTTGAAATTATCAAGTTACATTTTTTGGCATTTTATGGCAATTAAACTAGAATTCCAACATTCGTGCCTCTATTATCGCCTGTCGTGGTCTAGGTCGGAAGACTTGGTACGGAGCCGGTACCGGGTCACATGATATTTGACCGGGACATGAAATATGACCCAAGGAACCGTACAACACTTCGAAATGATCAAGTTACATTTTTTGGCATTTTATGGCAATTAAAGTGGAATTTCGCCAGTCGTGCCTGTATTATCGCCTATCGTGGTCCAGGTCGGACGCCTTTGTACGGAGCCGATACCGGGTCATATGATATTTGTCCAGGACATCAAATACGACCCACGGAACCATAACCAACGCTTTGAAATTATCAAGTTACATTTTTTGGCATTTTATGGCAATTAAATTGGAATTCCGACATTCGTGCCTCTATTATCGCCTGCCGTGGTCTAGGCCGGAAGCCTTGGTACGGAGCCGGTACCGGGTCACATGATATTTGACCGAGACATGAAATATGACCCAAGAAACCGTACAACACTTCGAAATGATCAAGTTACATTTTTTGGCATTTTATGGCAATTAAAGTGGAATTCCGCCAGTCGTGCATGTATTATCGACTATCGTGGTCCAGGCCGGACGCCTTTGTACGGAGCCGGTACCGGGTCGTATGATATTTGTCCAGGACATTAAATATGACCCAAGGAACCATAACCAACGCTTCAAAATGATCAAGTTACATTTTTAGGCATTTTATGGCAATTAAACTGGAATTCCGCCAGTCGTGCCTCTATTATCCCCTGCCGTGGTCTAGGCCGGAAGCCTTGGTATGTAGCCGGTACCGGGTCACATGATATTTGAACAGGACATGAAATATGACCTAGGGAAACGTACAACACTTCGAAACGATCAAGTTACATTTTTTGGCATTTTATGGCAATTAAAGTGGAATTCCGCCAGTCGTGCCTCTATTATCGCCTCCCATGGTCCAGGCCGGACGCCTTGGTATAGAGTCGGTACTGGATCGCATAATATTTCTCCAGGACATCAAATATGACCCACAGAACCATAACCAATGCTTCGAAATGATCAAATTGTAGTTTTTGGCGTTTTATGGCAATTAAACTGGAATTCCGCCAGTCGTGCATGTATTATCGCCTGCCATGGTCCAAGCTGGACGCCTTGATACGGAGCTGGTAACGGATCTCATGATATTTGTCTGGGACATCAAATACGACCCAAGGAATCATAACCATCGCTTCGAAATGATCAAGTTATATTTTTTGGCATTTTATGGAAATTAAACTTGAATTCCGTCACTCGTGCATGTATTATCGCCTGCCATGGTCCAGGCCGGACGCCTTGGTACGGAGCCGGTACCGGATCGCATGATATTTTTCTGAGATATAAAATATGACCCAAGGAACCATAACCAACGCTTTGAAATTATCAAATTACATTTTTTGGCATTTTATGGCAATTAAACTGGACTTTTTGCTAGTTGTGCCTGTATTATCGCCTGCCATGGTCCAGGCCAGACGCCCTGTTAGGGAGCCGGTAATGGGTCGCATGATATTTGTTCGGGACATTAAATATGACCCAAGGAACCATTACTAACGCTTCCTAATGATCAAGTTACATTTTTTTGGAATTTATGGCCATTAAGATGGAATTCCGCCAGTTGTGCCGGTATTATCGCCATCCATGGCCCAGGCGCTAGTCGTGCCTATATTATCGCCTGCCATGGTCCAGGCCGGACGCCTTGGTATGGAACCGGTACCGGATAACATGATATTTGTCCGGGACATCAAATACGACCCAATGAACCATAACCAACGCTTCGAAATGATCAAGTTACATTTTTTGGCATTTTATGGCAATTAAACTGGTATTCCGTCAGTTGTGCCTGTATTATCGCCTGCCATGGTCCAGGCCGGACGCCTTGGTACGGAGCCGGTACCTTCGCATGATATTTGTCCGGGACATTAAATTCGACCCAAGGAACCATAACCAACGCTTCGAAATGATCAAGTTACATTTTTTGGCACTTTATGGTAATTAAATTGGAATTCCGCCAGTCGTGCATGTATTATCGCCTGCCATGGTCCGGACCGGAGGCCTTGGTATGGAGGCGGTCACATGATATTTTTTCGGGACATCAAATATGACCCAAAGAACCATAACCAACGCTTCGAAATGACCAAGTCACATTTTTTGGCATTTTATGGCAATTAAACTGGAATTCTACAAGTCGTGCCCATATTCTCGCTTGCCATGGTCCAGGCCGGAGGCCTTGGTACGGTTCCGGTATCAGATCGCATGATATTTTTCCGGAACATCAAATACGACCCAATGAACCATAACCAACTCTTTGAAATGATGAAGTTAAATTTTTTGGCATTTTATGGCAATTAAACTGGAATTCCACTAGTTGTGAATGTATTATCGCCTGCCATGGTCCAGGCCGGACGCCTTGGTCGGAGCCGGTACCGGATCGCATGATATTTTTTCGGGACATCAAATACGACCCAAGGAACCATAACAAACGCTTCTAAATGATCAAGTTACATTTTTGGCATTTAATGGAAATTAAACTGGAATTCCGCCAATCGTGCGTGTATTATCGCCTGCCATGTTCCAGGTCGGACGCTTTGGTAAGGAGCCGGTACCGGATCGTATGATAATTTTATGGGACATCAAATACGACCCAAGGAAGCATAAACAACATTTCGGAATGATCAAGTTCAATTTTTTGGCAATTTATGGCAATTAAACTGGAATTCCGCCAATCGTGCCTGTATTATCGGCTACCGTGGTCCAGGCCGGAGGCCTTGGTACGAAGACGGTACCGGATCGCATGATATTTTTTCGGGACATCAAATACGACCCAAGGAACCATAACCAATGTTTCGAAATGATCAAGTTACATTTTTTTGAATTTTATGGCAATTAAACTGGAATTTTGTCAGTCGTGCCTGTATTATCGCCTGCCATGGTCCAGGGCAGAGGCCTTGGTACGGAGCCGGTACCGGATTGCATGATATTTTTCCGGGACATCAAATACGACCCAAGGAACCATAACCAACGCTTCAGAATGATCAAGTTACATTTTTTGGCATTTTATGGCAATTAAACTAGAATTCTGCACATTGTGCCTGTATTATCGCCTGCCATGGTCCAGGCCGGACGCCTTGGTACGGAGCCAGTATCGGATCACATGATATTTGTCTTGGACATCAAATACGACCCTAGGAACCATAACTAATGCTTCAAAATGATCAAGTTACATTTTTTGGCATTTTATGGCAATTAAACTGTACTTCTACCAGTTGTGCCTGTATTATCGCCTGCCATGGTCTAGGTCGAACGCCTTGGCACGGAGCCGGTACTGGATCGCATGATATTTTTCTGGGACATCAAATATGACCCAAGGAACTATAACCAATGCTTCGAAATGATTACGTTACATTATTTGGCATTTTATGGCAATTAAGTTGGAAATCCGCCAGTCGTGCCTATATTATCGCCATCCATGGTCCAGCCTGGACGCCTTGGTATGGAGCCGGTACCGGATCGCATGATATTTGTTCAGGACATCAAATACGACCCAATGAACCATAACCAACGCTTCGAAATGATCAAGTTACATTTTTTGGCATTTTATGGCAATTAAACTGGAATTCCGGCAGTCGTGCCTGGTTTATCGCCTGCCATGGTCCAGGCCGGACGCCTTGGTACGAAGTCGGTACCGGATCGCATGATATTTGTCTGAGACATCAAATACGACCCAAGGAACCATAACCCAGCGCTTCAAAATGATCAAGTTACATTTTATGGCAATTAAAGTAGAATTATGCCAATTGTGCCTGTATTATCGCCTGCCATGATCCAGGCCGGACGCCTTGGTATGGAGCAAGTATCGAATCACATGATATTTGTCTGGGACATCACATACGACCCTAGGAACCATAACTAATGCTTCAAAATAATCAAGTTACATTTTTTGGCAATTAAACTGGACTTCTACCAGTCGTGCCTGTATTATCGCCTGCCATGGTCTAGGCCGAACGCCTTGGCACGGAGTCGGTACCGGATCGCATGATATTTGTGTGGGATATCAAATATGACCCAAGGAACTATAACCAACGCTTCGAAATGATCACGTTACATTTTTTGGCATTTTATGCCAATTAAGTTGGAATTCCGCCAGTCGTGCCTGTATTATCGCCATCCATGGTCCAGCCTGGACGCCTTGGTATGGAGCCGGTACCGGATCGCATGATATTTGTTCAGGACATCAAATACGACCCAAGGAACCATAACCAACTCTTAAAAATTATCAAGTTACATTTTTTGGCATTTTATGGCAATTAAACTGGAATTCCGCCAGTCGTGCATGTATTATCGCCTGCCATGGTCCAGGCCGGACGCCTTGGTACGGAAACGTTACCGGATAGCATGATATTTTTCTTAGACATAAAATATGACCGAAGGAACCATAACCAATGCTTCGAAATGATCAAGTTACATTTTTTGGCATTTTATGGAAATTAAACTGGATTTCCGGCAATCGTGCATGTATTATCGCCTCCATGGTCTAGGTCGGACGCCTTGGTACGGAGCCGGTACCGGATCGCATGATATTTCTTCGGGATAGAAAATTTGACACAAGGAACCATAACCAACGCTTCGAAATGATCAAGTTACAATTTTTTGGCATTTTATGGCAATTAAATTGGAATTTCGTAGGCGTGCCTGGATTATCGCCTTCCATGGTCCAGGACGGATCGATCCGGTTCTGGATCGCATGATATTTTTTCGGGACATCAAATACGACCCAAGGAATTATAACCAACGCTTCGAAATGATCAAGTTACATTTTTTGGCATTTTATGGCATTTAAACTGGAATTCCGCCAGTCGTGCCTGTATTATTGCGTGCCATGGTCCAGGCCGGATGCCTTGGCACGGTGCTGGTACCGCATCGCATGATATTTGTCCGGGACACCAAAATATGACCCAAGGAACTATAACCAATGCTTCGAAATGATCAAGTTACATTTTTTGGCATTTTATGGCAATTAAACTGGAATTCCACCAATCGTGCATGTATTATCGCCATCCATGGTCCAGGCCAGACACCTTGGTATGGAGACGGTACCGAATCGAATGATATTTGTCCGGGACATCAAATACGACCCAAGGAACCATAACCAACTCTTCGAAATGATCAAGTAACATTTTTTGGAATTTTATGGTAATTAAACTGGTATTCCGCCAAGTCATGTCTGTATTATCGCCTGCCATGGTCCAGCCTAGACGCCTTGGTATGTAGCCGGTTCTAAATCGCATGATATTTGTCCGGGACATCAAATACGACCCAAGGAACCATAACCAACGCTCTGTAATGATCAAGTTACATTTTTTGGCATTTTATGGCAATTAAACTGGAATTCCTCCAGTCGTGCATGTATTATCGCTTGCCATGGTCCATGCTGGATGACCTTGTATGTAGCCATTACCGGATCGCATGATATTTTTCCGGGACATCAAATACGACCGAAGGAACCATAACCAACGCTTCAAAATGATCAAGTTACATTTTTTGGCATTTTATGGCAATTAAACTGGAATTCCATCAGTCGTGCCTGTATTATCGCCTGCCATGGTCCAGGCCGGACGCCTTGGTACGGAGCCGGTACCGGATAGCATGATATTAGTCCGTGAAATAAAATACGACCCAAGGAAGATTTTTCGGGCAGGCTTCTCAATCTTTGCAGGAAGATCAAATAAGTACGAGTGGTATTGTTCTTGCTGGGTAGCCAATTGTGACTCATGAGTTTTCTTCTGTACCACTGTTGGCTGTGGGACAGTGAAGACAGGCATAACAGTAGCGGTTGTCTGATTGGTTGTCAATGGCACACTTTGGGAGCACTCAACAGAAATTCCAGTTGTAGTTGTACAATTGGGATAAAGACTGGACCCAGGTGGATAGGATTGATCAGACAATGAGACTGGAATGGTAGTTGTAGGGATGGGTGTGAATTCTGGGAAACCAAAAATAGAAAAAGTCGGTCCTTGGCCATTGGCCCATGCTTGACACATTTCAGCCATTTTCTGTTTCAGAACTCTATTTTCCTTAATCAAAGTAGACTCTTGTTAAATCCTCTGACCTTGAGTCTCACGACTGCTCGTAACAACTTCGATGTCAGTTGTCATTCTTCCCTTGGATTTTGTGTTGTCAGCTTACCACAAACCGACCACCTCAAGCTTTCTTACAATTCAAAACAAAAGATACGTTAGAGTGGACTCAATCGGTCCTTATCATTCTTCTTTTATTTTTCTTCACTTTCTTCTTCTTCTTTTTTTCAAAATTATTCGATCGAACCTGATGTGGGCTGCCTACGTATCATGACGCCGCATGAATCAGATGTTGCGTAGTTCGGGAAGATTGGGAATAAAGTAAATAACCTAACTTTTTTTTTTCTTGTATTTTGAATTTCTTTTAGTATTTCTTTTTGAAACAAAGACATAAAAGGAAGAAAGAAAATATTTATGGATTTAGATTTATTTATTTTATTTTATTTTTGAGAATTTTTGAAAAGAAAGACTTCTAAAGAAGAAAGAAAAAAAATATTCTATTTTTTTGAATTACAAAATAAAAATTTCTAAAGAAGAAAAGAAATATTTTTGGATTTTTGATTTTATCCTTTTTTTTATTTTGTTTTTTTCAAAAAAAATTTTAAAGAAAGACTTCTAAAGATTAAAGAAAAATACTTTTTCTTGGATTTTTGATTTTATTCATCTTTTTTTTCTAATGAAAGACTCCTAAAAATAAAATACTTTTTGGGATATTGTTCTAGACCAGGCTTACCTGAGCGGACAGCTCGAGCCGAGGTCGGGGCAGCGTACCGGGAATACAGAAGCTTCACCGGCTATGCAACTTGTCCGTACCTCGTTCTAAAATTTGGATATGACTCTAACAGAAAAGAAGTCACACGAAGTGCACACTTCCCAAATGATTTAGAAGACTCAGAGAGAAGACGGTTTCGGCACAATTTATATGCATTTTAGATAATATCAAAGCGGTAAAAAGCGGCATTTAGCATATTAGGTTCAAACATGTAAAATCAGATAATAAAGCCAAATATAACAGTTATTCTAAGCTCGAATTCTGAACCCTGAACCCTGAACCAGAGATTCTGGTTTCTATTTCCCCAGCAGAGGCGCCAGAGCTGTCACACCTCCCTTTTCCTCCGGTGAGGGTAATAAGGGAGTTTTACCGATTAAAGTGACATTATTCGGATTTGGGATTTATTTTAGTTTTCAGAGTCTTCACCCGGAATTTTTACGGTGTTATGGGACACCATTTATTTATTCAAAATCCCAAACTGAGGAAATTTTGACTCTGTTTAAAATGTCTGCGACCAGAAATCTGAGTAAGGAATTCTGTTAACCCGGGAGAAGGTGTTAGGCACACCCGAATTCCGTAGTTCTAGCACGGTCGCTTAACTATTAATATTTGGCCTAAATCATCTGATTATTTATATATTTTAGCCTATTGTGCATTTTTGAAGTTATAAGGTCGAGTCACGTGAAGCGCACACTCGAATGGGATTTACATATCGTGACCACGACACGGGAACCGTAGCCATAGTCACGATAATTTATTTAATTGCGCCTAATATTTTCCAACCCCGTGTGGTCGACCTAAGAATGCTCCTAGCGTCCACCAAGGAAATATTAGTAACAACATGAAAATATTAAACCACGTAATAGTAAACCCAATTATGTCTTCTTTGATTTCCCGTCCCATTGCATTTTTATTCAACTTAACTGATGATTCATGATCTTATTCATTCATTATACTCTATCAAAGTGATTAATGAGAAATTTGAATTTTAAATATTCATTAAGGTATCCTAGTGAGGCAACTTTAAATAATTCCAAAAGAGAAAAACAACACACAAATCAGAACCATATAAATAATAAACACACGTATCATATTAAAGAATAGAGTAAAAAAGAAAGAATTGGACCTTTTATTGATAAAAATTGATTGGTTCCGCTGTTTTGAACCGAAAATATAACGAACGGCAGACAGAACTCGAAACGACACCGAAAAATTGAAAATCGGACGAAATCTTTAATTGACGGCAAAAAAAAACATCGAACTTCCAAACTTCAAAGAGATACCATGAATTTTGATACCAAAAGAGAAATTAAAAATGAATAAGTAGAATATATATATATATATATATATAAATCTATTTTTTGCCCTTTTTTTTTTTCTATTTCTGTTTTTTTTTTGGGTTTTCTTGGGTTTCTGTTCCTGTTCTCGCGTGTGTGTGGTCGCCGGTTTCCGTCGGGCTATTGAGGTGGGGGCGGCGCGCGACAGTAATAGAGAAAGAGAGGGAAAGAAGCGAGGGTGAGAGTGGCAGCAGCAGTGTCGTGGGGTGGCCGGAGAGGTGAGAATGAGGTGGATGTTGATGTTGGCTGACAGCGGCTGGGCTGAAGATGGAGGGGTTGTCGCTTGGCTGAGTTCTTGTGGTGGTGGCTATGGTGTTTTTGGGAGGAGGTCGTTGTGGTGTGAGCTGAAGGAGATGAGGGTTTGTGTCTTATGGTCTGCTTATGGAGTTCCGGCGGATGTGCACTGGCGTAAGGGAGGTCGCGTCTTTTTAGGGTGGCTGCTTGTATTGGAGAGGAAGAGTATTGGTAGGCGGACATCGGGATTGGTTAGGGTGTGTTTGGAGAAGATGATGAAGGGGGGGGGGTCCGTTTGGTCTTGGGAAGCTACTGTTGGGTCTCCTCCCTCTAGCTCATTGTAGGCATTACCTATAATATAGGTCTAGGTTTTAAGTGTATTTTTTGTGTATTTTCCAGTTAGTCCATAGGTCTTTTTGTGTTAAGTCCTTAGGGTCTTTTCATTTATTGTTTATCCCAAAGAAGAGTCTAGAAGGGTCCCTAAATTACACAATGTCTTTTAAAATAAGATAGAAATGCCACAGAATGTCAAAGCTAATCCTAATTAATTAAACTAAACATGAGACTATTTTTGTGTTTTCGAAATTAAATAAAGATAAGAATTAGGTACTATTTTTGTATTTTTGTTAAAAATTTTATGAAAAATACATAAACTAAAATGTTTTTTTTTGTAATTTTCATTTTTCTTGTAATAAAATAAAGTAAAAGAGTCAAGATGAGTTAAAATAGCTATATTAAACCCAAACTAAGTATTTAAATGCTTAAACAAGAAAAATCTTGGGGAGGGTCAAAAATCATATGTCTACACATGATATTTGTCCGAAATATCAAATATGATCCAAGGAACCATAACCAACGCTTCAAAATGATCAAGTTACATTTTTTGGCATTTTATGGCGATTAAACTGGAATTCCGCCAATCGTGCCTGTATTATCGCCTGCCATGGTCCAGGCCGGACACCTTGGTACGGAGCCGGTACCGGGTCGCATGATATATGTCCGGGACATTAAATATGACCCAAGTAACCATAACCAACGCTTTGAAATGATCAAGTTAAATTTTTTGGCATTTTATGGCAATTAAACTGGAATTCCACCAATTGTGTCTCTATTATCGTCATCCATGGTCCAGGCCGGACGTCTTGGTATGGAGCCGGTACAGGATCACATGATATTTTTCCGGGACATCAAATACAACCCAAGGAACCATAACCAACTCTTCGAAATGATCAAGTTACTTTTTTTGGCATTTTATGGCAATTAAACTCTAATTCCGCCAAGTCTTGCATGTATTATCGCCTACCAAGGTACAGGACGTACGCCAAGGTATGTAGCCGGTATCGTATCACATAATATTTGTCCGGGACATCAAATATGACCCGAGGAACCATAACCAAAACTTCGAAATGATCAAGTTACATTTTTTGGCATTTATTGCAATTAAACTGGAATTCCGCCAAGTTGTGCCTGTATTCTCGCCTGCCATGGTCCAGGCCGGACGCCATGGTACGTAGCCGGTATCGAATCGCATGATATTTATCCGGGACATCAAATATGACCCAAGGTACCACAACCAAAACTTTGAAATGATCAAGTTATATTTGTTGGCATTTTATGGAAATTAAACTGGAATTCCGCCAGTCGTGCCTTTATTAGCGCCTGCCATGGTCCAAGCCGGACGCCTTGGTACGGAGCCGGTACCGGATCGCATGATATTTATACAGGACATAAAATACGACCCACGGAACCATAACCAATGCTTTGAAATTATCAAGTTACATTTTTTGGCATTTTATGGCAATTAAACTAGAATTCCGCCAGTCGTGCCTCTATTATCGCCTGCAATGGTCAAGGCCGGATGCCTTGGTACAGAGCCTGTACCGGATCGCATGATATTTATACAGGACATAAAATACGACCCACGGAACCATAACCAATGCTTTGAAATTATCAAGTTACATTTTTTGGCATTTTATGGCAATTAAACTGGAATTCCGACAGTCGTACCTCTATTATCGCCTGTCGTGGTCTTGGCCGGAAGCCTTGGTACTGAGCTCGTACCGGGTCACATGATATTTGACCGGGACATGAAATAAGACCCAAGGAACCGTACAACACTTCGAAATGATCAAGTTACATTTTTTTGCATTTTATGGCAATTAAAGTGGAATTCCGCCAGTCGTACCTATATTATCGCATGTCGTGGTCCAGGCCGGACGCCTTTGTACGGAGCCGGTACTGGGTCGCATGATATTTTTCTAGGACATTAAATATGACCCAAGGAACCATAACCAACGCTTCTTAATGATCAAGTTACATTTTTAGGCATTTTATGGCAATTAAACTGGAATTCCGCCAGTCGTGCCTGTATTAGCGCCTGCCATGGTCCAGGCCGGACGCCTTGGTACGGAGACGGTACCGAATCACATGATATTTGTCCGGGAAATCAAATACGACCCAAGGAACCATAACCAACTCTTCGAAATGATCAAGTAACATTTTTTGGAATTTTATGGTAATTAAACTGGTATTCCGCCAAGTCGTGTCTGTATTATCGCCTGCCATGGTTCAGCACAGATGCCTTGGTATGTAGCCGGTTCTAAATCGCATGATATTTGTCCGGGACGTCAAATACGACCCAAGGAACAATAGTCAACGCTCTGTAATGATCAATTTATATTTTTTGGCATTTTATGTCAATTAAACTAGAATTCCTCCAGTCGTGCATGTATTATCGCCTGCTATGGTCCACGCTGGACGCCTTGGTACGTAGCCGTTACCGGATCGCATGATATTTTTCCGGGACATCAAATACGACCGAAGGAACCATAACCAACGCTTTGAAATGATCAAGTTACATTTTTTGGCATTTTATGGCAATTAAACTGGAATTCCGCCAGTCGTGCATGTATTATCGCCTGCTATGGTCCAGGCCGGACGCCTTGGTACGGAGCCGGTACCGGATCGTATGATATTTGTCTGAGATATAAAATATGACCCAAGGAACCATAACCAACCCTTTGAAATGATCAAATTACATTTTTTGGCATTTTATGGCAATTAAACTGGAATTTTTGCTAGTTGTGCCTGTATTATCGCCTGCCATGGTCCAGGCTAGACGCCTTGGTACGGAGCCGGTAATGGGTCGCATGTATTTGTCCGGGACATTAAATATGACCCAAGGAACCATAACTAACGCTTCGAAATGATCAAGTTACATTTTTCGAGATTTTATGGCCATTAAACTGGAATGCCGCCAGTTGTACCGGTATTATCGCCATCCATGGTCCAGGCCGGACGCCTTGGTATGGAGCAGGTTCCGGATCGCATGATATTTTTTCGGGACATCAAATATGACCCAAGGAACCATAACCAACTCTTCGAAATAATCAAGTTACATTTTTTGGCATTATATGGATATTAAACTGGCATTGCGCTAGTTCTGCCTGTATTATCGCCTGTTATGGTCCAGGCCGGACGCCTTGGTATGGAGCCGGTATCGGATAAAATGATATTTTTCCGGGACATCAAATACGACCAAAGGAACCATAACCAACGCTTCAAAATGATCAAGTTACATTTTTTGGCATTTTATGGCAATTAAACTGGAATTCCGTCAGTTGTGCCTGTATTATCGCCTACCATGGTCCAGGCAGGACGGCTTGGTACGGAGCTGGTACTGGATCTCATGATATTTGTCCGGGAAATTATATTCGACCCAAGGAACCATAAACAACGCTTCGAAATCATCAAGTTACATTTTTTGGCATTTTATGGAAATTAAATTGGAATTTTGCCAGTCGTGCATGTATTATCGCCTGCCATGGTCCAGGCCGAGGCCTTGGTACGGAGGCAGTATCGGATCGCATGATAATTTTTCGGGACATCAAATATGACCCAAAGAACATTAACCAACGCTTCGAAATGATCAAATCACATTTTTTGGCATTTTAAGGCAATTAAACTGGAATTCTGCCAGTCGTGCCCATATTCTCGCTTGCCATGGTCCAGGCCGGAGGCCTTGGTATGGAGCCGGTACCGGATCGCATGATATTTTTCGGGACATCAAATGCGACCCAATGAACCAAAACTAACGCTTTGAAATGATCAAGTTACATTTTTTGGCATTTTATGGAAATTAAACTGGAATTCCGCCAGTCGTACATGTATTATCGCTTGCCATGGTCCAGGCCGGACGCCTTGGTCGGAGCCGGTACCGGATCGTATGATATTTTTTTGGAAATCAAATACGACCCAAGGAACCATAAACAACGTTTCGGAATGATCAAGTTCAATTTTTTGGCATTTAATGGCAATGAAACTGGAATTCCGCCAGTCGTGCCTGTATTATCGGCTACTATGGTCCGAGCCGGAGGCCTTGGTACGAAGCCAGTACCGGATCGCATGATATTTTTTCGGGACATCAAATACGACCCAAGGAACCATAACCAACGTTTCGAAATGATCAAGTTATATTTTTTTGAATTTTATGGCAATTAAATTAGAATTCCGTCAGTCGTGCCTGTATTATCGCCTTCCATTGTCCAAGCCAGAGGCCTTGGTACGGAGCCGGTACCGGATCGCATGATATTTTTCCGGGACATGAAATACGACCCAAGGAACCATAACCAACGCTTCGAAATGATCAAGTTACATTTTTTGGCATTGTATGGCAATTAAACTGGAATTCCGCAAGTCGTGCCTGTATTATCGCCTGCCAAGGTCCAGGACATCAAATATGACCTAAGTAACCATAACCAACGCTTAGAAATGATCAAGTTAAATTTTTTGGCATTTTATGGAAATTAAACTGGAATTGTGCTAGTCCTGCTTATATTATCGCCTGCCATGGTCCAGGCCGGAGGCCTTGGTACGGAGCCGGTACCGGATCGCATGATATTTGTCCGGGACATCAAATACGACCCACGTAACCATAACCAACACTTCGAAATGATCAACTTACATTTTTTGCCATTTTATGGCAATTAAACTGGAATTTCACCAGTCGTGCCTATATTATCGCCTGCCATAGTCGAGGCAGGACGCCTTGGTGCGGAGCTGGTTACAGATCACATGATATATTTCCGGGACATAAAATACGACCCAATGGACCATAACCAGCGCTTCGAAATGATCAAGTTACATTTTTTGGCATTTATGGCAATTAAACTGGAATTCCGGTAGTCGTGCCTGGTTTATCGCGTGCCATGGTCCAGGTCGGACGCCTTGGTACGAAGCCGGTACCGGATAGCAAGATATTTGTCCGAGACATCAAATACGACCCAAGGAAGCATAACCCAGCGCTTCGAAATGATCAAGTTACATTTTTTGGCATTTTATGGCAATTAAAATAGAATTCTGCCAATTGTGCCTATATTATCACCTGCCATGGTCCACGCCGGATGCCTTGGTACGGAGCCAGTACCGGATCACATGATATTTGTCTGGGACATCAAATACGACCCTAGGAACCATAACTAATGCTTCTAAATGATCAAGTTATATTTTTTGGCATTTTATGGCAATTAAACTGGACTTCTACCAGTCGTGCCTGTATTATCGCCTGCCATTGTCTAGGCCGAATGCCTTGGCACGGAGCCGGTACCAGATCGCATGATATTTGTCTGGGACATCAAATATGACCCAAGGAACTATAACCAACGCTTCTAAATGATCACGTTAAATTTTTTGGCATTTTATGGTTATTAAGTTGGAATTCCGCCAGTCGTGCCTGTATTATCGCCATCCATGGTCCAGCCTGGACGCCTTGGTATGGAGCCGGTACGGGATCGCATGATATTTTTTCAGGACATCAAATACGACCCAATGAAACCATAACCAACTCTTTGAAATTATCAAGTTACATTTTTTGGCATTTTATGGCAATTAAACTGGAATTCCGCCAGTCGTGCATATATTATCGCCTGCCATGGTCCAGGTCGAACGCCTTAGTACGGAACAATTACCGGCATGATATTTGTCTGAGACATAAAATACGACCGAAGGAACCATAACCAATGCTTCGAAATGATCAAGTTACATTTTTTGGCATTTTATGGAAATTAAACTGGAATTCCGCTAATCGTGCGTGTATTATCGCCTGCCATGTTCCAGGCCGGACTCCTTGGTACGGAGCCGGTACCGGATCATATGATAATTTTCTGGGACATCAAATACGACCCAAGGAACCATAAACAACGTTTCGGAATGATCAAGTTCAATTTTTTGGCATTTAATGGCAATGAAACTTGAATTCCGCCAGTCGTGCCTGTATTATCGGCTACCATGGTCCAGGCCGGAGGCCTTGGTACGAAGCCGGTACCAGATCGCATGATATTTTTTCGGGTCATCAAATACGACCCAAGGAACCATAACCAACGTTTCGAAATGATCAAGTTACATTTTTTTGAATTTTATGGCAATTAAATTGGAATTTCGTCAGTCGTGCCTGTATTATCGCCTGCCATGGTCCAGGCCAGAGGCCTTGGTACGGAGCCGGTACCGGATCGCATGATATTTTTCTGGGACATCAAATACGACCCAAGGAACCATAACCAACGCTTCGAAATGATCAAGTTACAATTTTTGGCATTGTATGGCAATTAAACTGGAATTCCGCAAGTCGTGCCTTTATTATCGCCTGACATAGTCCAGGTCGGACGCCTTGGTAAGGAGCCGGTATCGGATAGCATGATATTTGTCTGGGACATCAAATACGACCCAAGGAACCATAACCAACGCTTCGAAATGATCAAGTTAAATGTTTTGGCCTTTTATGGAAATTAAACTGGAATTGTGCTAGTCGTGCTTATATTATCGCCTGCCATGGTCCAGGCCGGAGGCCTTGGTACGGATCCGGTACCGGATTGCATGATATTTGTCTGGGACATCAAATACGACCCACATAACCATAACCAACACTTCGAAATGATCAACTTACATTTTTTGGCATTTTATGGCAATTAAACTGGAATTTCACCAGTCGTGCCTATATTATCGCCTGCCATAGTCGAGGCAGGACGCCTTGGTGCGGAGCCGATTACGGATCACATGATATTTTTCCGGGACATCAAATACGACCCAATGAACCATAACCAACGCTGCGAAATAATCAAGTTACATTTTTGGCATTTATGGCAATTAAACTGGAATTCCGGCAGTCGTGCCTGGTTTATCGCCTGCCATGGTCCAGGCTGGACGCCTTGGTACGAAACCGGTACCGGATAGCATGATATTTGTCCAAGACACAAGTACGACCCAAGGAAACATAACCCAGCACTTCAAATGATCAAGTTACATTTTTTGGCATTTTATGGCAATTAAACTAGAATTCTGCCAATTGTGCCTATATTATCACCTGTCGTAGTCCACGCCGGACGCCTTGGTACTGAGCCAGTACCGATCACATGATATTTGTCTGGGACATCAAATACGACCCTAGGATCCATAACTAATTCTTCGAAATGATCAAGTTTCATTTTTTGGCATTTTATGGCAATTAAACTGGACTTCTACCAGTCGTGCCTGTATTTTCGCCTGCCATTGTCTAGGCCGAACGCCTTGGCACGGAGCCGCAACCGGATCGCATGATATTTTTCTAGGACATCAAATATGACCCAAGGAACTATAACCAACGCTTCTAAATGATCACGTTACATTTTTGGCATTTTATGACAATTAAGTTGGAATTCCGCCAGTCGTGCCTGTATTATCGCCATCCATGGTCCAGCCTGGACGCCTTGGTATGGAGCCGGTACCGGATCGCATGATATTTGTTCAGGACATCAAATACGACCCAAGGAACCATAACCAACTCTTCGAAATTATCAAGTTACATTTTTTGGCATTTTATGGCAATTAAACTGGAATTCCGCCAGTCGTGCATGTTTTATCGCCTGCCATGGTCCAGGCCGGACGCCTTGGTACGGAACCATTACCGGATAGCATGAGATTTGTCTGAGACATAAAATACGACCGAAGGAACTACAACCAATGCTTCGAAATGATCATGTTACATTTTTTTGGCATTTTATGGAAATTAAACTGGAATTCCGCTAATCGTTCGTGTATTATCGCCTGCCATGTTCCAGGCCGGACGCCTTGGTACGGAGCCGGTACCGGATTGTATGATAATTATTTGGGACATCAAATAAGACCCAAGGAACCATAAACAACGTTTCGGAATGATCAAGTTCAATTTTTTGACATTTAATGGCAATGAAACTGGAATTCCGCCAGTCGTGCCTGTATTATCGGCTACCATGGTCCAGGCCGTAGGCCTTGGTACGAAGCCGGTACCGGATCGCATGATATTTTTTGGGACATCAAATACAACCCAAGGAACCATAACCAACGTATCAAAATGATCAAGTTACATTTTTTTGAATTTTATGGATATTAAACTGGAATTCCGTCAGTCGTGCCTGTATTATCGCCTGCCATGGTCCAGGCCAGAGGCCTTGGTACGGAGCCGGTACCGGATCGCATGATATTTTTCCGAGACATCAAATACGACCCAAGGAACCATAACCAATGCTTCGAAATGATCAAGTTACATTTTTTGGCATTGTATGGCAATTAAACTGGAATTCCACAAGTCGTGCCTATATTATCGCCTGCCATAGTCCAGGTCTGACGCCTTGGTAAGGAGCCGGTATCGAATAGCATGATATTTGTCTGGGACATCAAATATGACCTAAGTAACCATAACCAACGCTTCGAAATGATCAAGTCAAATTTTTTTGGCATTTTATGGAAATTAAACTGGAATTGTGCTAGTCGTGCTTATATTATCGCCTGCCATGGCCCAGGCCGGACGCCTTGGTACGGAGCCGGTACCGATCGCATGATATTTGTCCGGGACATCAAATACGACCCACGGAACCATAACCAACGCTTCGAAATGATCAACTTACTTTTTTTGGCATTTTATGGCAATTAAACTGGAATTTTACCAGTCGTGCCTATATTATCGCCTCGCATAGTCGAGGCAGGACGCCTTGGTGAGGAGCCGGTTACGGATCACATGATATTTTTCGGATCATCAAATACGACCCATTGAACCATAACCAACGCTTCGAAATGATCAAGTTACATTTTTTGGCATTTATGGCAATTAAACTGGAATTCCGGCAGTCGTTCCTAGTTTATCGCCTGCCTTGGTTGAGGCCGGACGCCTTGGTACGAAGCCGGTACGGATAGCATGATATTTGTCTGATACATCAAATACGACCCAAGGAAGCATAACCCAGCGCTTCGAAATGATCAAGTTACATTTTTTGGCATTTTATGGCAATTAAACTAGAATTCTGCCAATTGTGTTTATATTATCACTTGCCATGGTCCACGCCGGACGCCTTGGTACGAAGCCAGTACCTGATCACATGATATTTGTCTGAGACATCAAATACGACCCTAGGAACCATAATTAATGCTTCGAAATGATCAAGTTACATTTTTTGGCATTTTATGGCAATTAAACTGGACTTCTACCAGCCGTGCCTGTATTATCGCCTGCCATTGTCTAGGCCGAACGCCTTGGCACGGAGCCGGTACCGGATCGCATGATATTTGTCTGGGACATCAAATATGACCTAAGGAACTATAACCAACGTTTCTAAATGATCACGTTACATTTTTTGGCATTTTATGGCAATTAAGTTGGAATTCCGCCAATCGTGCCTGTATTATCACAATCCATGGTCCAGCCTGGACGCCTTGGTATGGAGCCGGTACCGGATCGCATGATATTTGTTAAGGACATCAAATACGACCCAAGGAACCATAACCAACTCTTCGAAATTATCAAGTTACATTTTTTGGAATTTTATGGAAATTAAACTGGAATTCCGCCAGTCGTGCATGTATTATCGCCTGCCATGGTCCAGTCCGGACGCCTTGGTACGAAACCATTACCAGATAGCATGATATTTGTCTGAGACATAAAATACGACCGAAGGAACCATAACCATTCTTCGAAATGATCAAGTTATATTTTTTGGCATTTTATGGAAATTAAACTGGATTTCCAGCAATCGTGCATGTATTATCGCCTGCCATGGTCCAGGTCGGACGCCTTGGTATGGAGCCGGTACCATTACGCATGATATTTCTCCGGCACATCAAATACGACCCAAGGAACCATAACAAAAGCAACTAAAGGATCAGGTTACATTTTTTGGCATTTTATTACAATTAAACTTGAATTTCGCCAATCGTGCCTGTATTATCGCCTGCCATGGTCCATGCCGGACGCCTTGGAGCGGAGCCAGTACCGGATCGCATGATATTTGTTCAGGATAGAAAATTCGACACAAGGAACCATAATCAATGCTTCGAAATGATCAAGTTACAATTTTTTGGCATTTTATGGCAATTAAATTGGAATTCCGCCAGGCGTGCCTCGATTATCGCCTTCCATGGTCCAGGCCGGACGCCTTGGTACGAGCCGGTTTCGGATCGCATGATATTTTTCTGGGACATCATATACGACCCAAGGAACCATAACCAACGCTTCAAAATGATCAAGTTACATTTTTTGGCATTTTATGGTAATTAAACTGGAATTCCGCCAGTCGTGCCTGTATTATTGCCTGCCATGGTCCAAGACGGACGCCTTGGCACGGTGCTGATACCGCATCGCATGATATTTGGCCGGGACATCAAAATATGACCCAAGGAACTATAACCAACGCTTCGAAATGATCAAGTTACATTTTTTGGCAATTAAACTTGAATTCCACCAATCGTGCCTGTATTATCGCCATCCATGGTCCAGGCCGGACGCCTTGGTATGGAGACGGTACCGAATCGCATGATATTTGTCCGGGACATCAAATACGACCCAAGGAACCATAACCAACTCTTCGAAATGATCAAGTAACAGTTTTTGGAATTTTATGGTAATTAAACTGGTATTCCGCCAAGTCGTGTTTGTATTATCGCCTGCCATGGTCCAGCCCAGAAGCCTTGGTATGTAGCCGGTTCTAAATCACATGATATTTTTCCGGGATGTCAAATACGACCCAAGGAACTATAACCAATGCTCTGTAATGATCAAGTTACATTTTTTGGCATTTTATGGCAATTAAACTGGAATTCCTCCAGTCGTGCATGTATTATCGCCTGCCATGGTCCACGCTGGACGCCATTGTACGTAGCTGTTACCGGATCACATGATATTTTTCCAGGACATCAAATACGACCGAAGGAACCATAACCAACAATTCGAAATGATCAAGTTACATTTTTTGGCATTTTATGGCAATTAAACTGGAATTCTGCCAGTCGTGCCTGTATTATCGCCTGCCATGGTCCAGGCCGGACGCCTTGGTACGGAGCCGGTACCTGATAGCATGATATTTATCCGGGACATCAAATACGACCCAAGGAATATCGTTCGGGTAGGCTTCTCAATCTTTGCAGGAAGATCAAATAAGTACGAATGGTATTCAGGAGAGTGGTATTGTTCTTGCTGGGTAGCCAATTGTGACTCATGAGTTTTCTTCTATACCACTGTTGGCTGTGGGACAGTGAAGACAGGCGTAACAGTAGTGGTTGTCTGATTGGTTGTCAATGGCACACTTTGGGAGCACTCAACATAAATTAAAGTTGTAGTTGTACAATTGGGATAAAGACTGGACCCAGGTGGATAGGATATATCAGACAATCACAGTAGACTCTTGTTGAATCCTCTGACCCTGAGTCTCACGACTGCTCGTAACAGCTTCGATGTCAATTGTCATTCTTCCCTTGGATTTTTTGTTTTCATCTTACCACAAATCTACCACCTCAAGCTTTCTTTACAATTCAAAACAAAAGATACGTTAGAATGGACTCAGTCGGT